>CM056379.1:115024626-115102273 GCA_029718625.1 Synaphobranchus kaupii | reverse complement strand
CTCAGAGCAGGGATTGGGTGTGTATGTGTGTGTGTGTGTGTGTGTGTGTGTGTGTGTGTGTGTGTGTGTGTGTGTGTGTGTGTGTGTGTGTGTGTGTGTGTGTGTGTGTGTGTGTGTGTGTGTGTGTGTGTGTGTGTGAGTGTGTGCGTGTGTGTATGTGTGTGTGTGCGTGTGTGTGTATGTGTGTGTGCGTGTGTGTATGTGTGTGTGCGCGTGCATAATGCATATTGAGAGAGAAACCCTTGTAAGACCGTTAGAAATGTGCATGGCACCCACTTTACTTACAAAAATAAGAAAATAAAAGGCAGGAACTTGAATGGCTGCTGTTGAATGAAGCAGTTACCCTGAAGTGCTTCATCAAATTAACTTTTTTCTCTCTTTTGTTTGGTGCCCTTCAAAAGTAACTGCATTTTTTTCTTTTTAAATCTTGAATTTCATCCCAGAAGAAAATGTTCTCAAACAAACCAAACGTTATTTCTCTGCAATCTATCGATTTGCTGCCTTTCTTGGTCAAACAGAAAGATTGAAGACAAACTGTTGGCAAACAGCTGCCACTGTCCGTGGGGATATTTCCCCATCTGCTCCCTTTGTGAAGATTATCTGAGAATTGCCTTTGATTTCTGTTCTTTCTGCTTTGACATTTGAATAATTTATTGGAGTTGAGAGCAAATCTTCAGCACTGCTTCACGCGTCTATAGTGTCAGTCGTCAGTCAGACACAGTTCCAGGTTAAGCTTCTCTCCCCTGCTCTCAAGTAGAGTTCTTATCCATGCTGGACAGACACAGGAGTTTCCGCTACATTATTTGAGCTGTTGACTTTTCGACACGTGTCAAGCGAAAGGAATTATGGGAAGTGGCTGTGACTGACTGTTCACCTTGCTGAAAAAGAGATCACCGGCGTAGCAACAAAAACCAGCGTGTCCTCTCTAGCAACGTGGCCCTTTTTAATACAGGAGAAAGCTGAAGAAAGATGACAAAATTTGGGAAAAAATTTATAAGAAATTGGTTGGAGGAAATCTTTATATCAGCTGCCCAGACTGTAGACTGAAGAAAAATGTCTCGCAAGATGATAGGTTAATTATGATAAATATACTGTATGTCTCAACTGCTAGCATGTTTCAATTAGCTGTAGCCAGTGTTGCATATACAGTAGCCTGTGATTGCCATCTGTGTTAGCAGTTCTTTGTCATGTGATGCACCTCCTCTTTAAGAAACAGGGCGGCAGTGTAGTATCATGGTTAAGGAACTGGACTTGTAACTGAAAGGTTGCAGGCTAAAGGTTGCAGAGTAAAGCAATGACAAGAATAAAAGAGTCACAACTGTGTAGTGCAGTGCATAGGGTCAGCTGACTCACATATGCAGAGCCCCCTCGTGTGATTTTGGAGTCCTTACAGAAAGGGCTCTATCTTGACGATCTTAGCGCCTTGGTCTAAAACGCATGGCGCAAGTGCATTTTTGCTAGTTAGACGGCATGTTATTTGAGTGCTAAGTACGCCCCCAAGGTTGCAAATGGGCTGAACCCAGTCTCTTCATTAATTATAGCTGTGTCTTGGGCGTAACATGTAATAAACCAATCAAAATGTCATATTCTCACAGCAGAGAGATCACAGGGAATGAATTCGGCTCGCGAAGTTCAAGCTTCATCCGAAATTCATATTACGTGCATTCTAATATTGATTAATAACATAAATAGTGTTATTTTGTCTTAACGATACAAAATACAATAAAGCTGTCAGGTTGGGAACCAATAGGTTTACGCATATTTTCCCTTGTTTTATGTCCTGCTTATGGAAATATATATTTTTAATAATATTTTTACTGGTAGTTTAATGCCTATAAACATGCCCACTTACCCATGATTCCAAGGATAATGTGTGAATATTCCGGTAGAGAAAAATATGAAAAATATGAATCCCTATTTCACAATGTAATTTTGATATTTTTATGTCCCTGAACAGAAGATTGTCCCCCGGAAGATTGCCGGAACTATTGGCCAATATAGAGTCATAGCTTGATCCAGGTCAGGATAATTGCGAATACATGTGTAACCTTACATGTAGAATCTCACATCACCTGATGGTGTTAATGCAGTGGGCCCCCTTTCGTTTCACACAGTATATAACAGCGTTCTCTGCTGGGGCAGAACCCCAGGAAACCCAAAGTTTGCAGTGAACTGCTGTTTTACCCATTCTTGGCTGACAGGTGTGGTGAGGACTTGAACGCTTTCGTTGCATATAAGGACAGCAGGAATTTGTCTCCAGTTCAGCTGCCAGGAGATGATAGAAATCTGGCGGGATGAAGGGCAATTTAAGGCGGCATTCCTCTTCGCTGATGGACCCTTTTACTATTATGCATATATTTTTTGATATAGCATGCACAATAATAATATTTCGCATTGTGATCTTGATATTTTTAGTCATGCTTGTGCGCGCCCCTGTGTGTAACAGGAGGGTGTATGCGTGTATGCAAACTTATATGCGCCATTAAAATAACATGTAAACAACTGCGACATGACTTTAGACCAGGTTTGTGGTGATTTTAGCGTAAGCGCTTTCTGCTGGCTCAAGATAGCCACACGCCAGAAATTGTCCTAGCCACACCTCATCTTAACACCAACCCGCCCAGTTCACTTGCTACGGGCGCAAGATCACTTGGTATTTAAACAACGTGAGCGCTGGGCGCTATAATGACACCTCTCCGGTCAGAAACTAGCAAAGACACTTGCGTTTGGGTTAGCGCCGGCTATAAGATAGGGCCCCAAAGTGAGTCACTTGCAGGTTGTTCAGAACCACGACTAGCTCTTTCTTTCTGTGTCCACAAACCAAAGCACAAATGTTTGACAGAAAATTTCACAAGATTGTTTACACTCTTGCCTTTTATCTCTCGCCTTGTTTGTAGTGTTTTTGGACCTTGGGGCCTCCTGTCATTGACTCAAAGCTCAGTCCTTTTAGAGCAGATCCATCCTTCATAAACGCAGACTACATAACTTAACTTGAATGGAAATGACCGTCAGACTTGAATGAAGAACAGTGCAGTGTCCTAGTCGATAAAGGAGATTTGCATTGCGGGAGCACGTGGTTTGAGTAATTGGATGTTTTAAGCAGAAAAACTAAATGATCTAGAAAATTCCTCATCGCTTTGCCAATAAAGCGAATTAAAGGTGAGCTGGAGTAGCCCTTTCACAGGTGAAATGAGTGTAGCAGGGCCTGATTGGCACGCGATTAGGACAGGAGCTAATTCTAAATGCATGAGCTCATTACATTATCGTTGGGCGTAATTAAATATAATGAGCGCGCTTTATTTCTATTATGTGGTAATAAATAGAAATGTGGACATTGATTTGTGAGGATGTATGTGCAGTGGTGCTGCCTGTTTTTAATATATGTCTCTTTCTGATTAGCTATATCCGACAGTTTATAAGTCATTAGAGGCAGACTTACCCAGTGTTCATCTTTTTTGTAGGGGCATTACTTGAACAAAAGGGGTTGCAGTGGAGGTCATAATAGTTAACTACTGAGTTATGCATTGATTCAATCAATACTTTACCATCACTTTGCCTTTGAAATATGTGCAACACTTGGGACAAATGTTGAAGAAATCTATTCTAAGCCATGTAAGACACATCGGGCCTCACATCACCAATCACTTTCTTTAATACGTTTTTACAAACATTTCGGGATTAACTGATGTTTGTGTTCTGAGCTTTTGTTCTACCCTAGACAAAATCCCAATTAAGAAAACATTGGTGAATGCCAGAATGTTCATAAAAATGTTTAAAGAAATTCTTAAGAACACATTTGTTGGTAGAATGGCTGGTGCATGAGGCCTGTTGTTCTTTGTGATGCTCACACTTAATGGTCTCATTTTGGAATTTTATGTGTCTAAATAAAATTAAAAAAATAGAATAATGGTAAATAGTAATGCTATTCAGCATAATTGGCACCATGTACTTCATAAGTGTTTTGCTTTCTGCATAATGTTTTACATAATCGTTACTCATAGAAATTGGCTTGTAATCCATGAGGTTTCTTGGTTTGATGCCTTCAAGTTACCCAGCCTGAACCACTTCAATTAAACATTCAGCTTTACAGATGGAAAATGTGTGTAAAATTGAGCTACTCCAGTCATTTTACATACGCTTCTGCACAGCAAATGCATGCATATGTATAATGAAATAAATTGCCAAATAAAATCTCTCTCGGTCTATCTTTCGCTCTCGGTCTAACGCACGCACACACGCACACACACACACACAGGTACTGATATTAAGATTACTAACCCTGGCACTCTCTATTAAAACAGCAAATAAATAATAAAATTCCTTATGTCAGAGATGGAGGCCTAACCTGTAAGAGAATCAATAAACGTTTTTTTCCACCGTCGTTTCGCTGGCTTGCCACGCACGGGGCTCACTGATATAGACAAATCTGCCCAAATCTCCCCAATGCTGGCCCCTCCCCCTTCCCTCTCTTTCCCACTACCCCCAGCTTACCCACCAGCCTTCCCTGGATAAGGATTATGAATCAAACCCAGATTCCCATCAGGTCTATATCCCTGTCACAGAACAAACGTCTTCATCTATTTAAATTACACTTGCAACTTGCAAGTGCAGGGTATTTATTTGCAATGTGACATTACCTCCCAGTACGTGCTGTTGATCCACTACTTCAGGAAAGCTGCTTAAATCTGTGTGGACTCAATAACTGGCCTTTTGTCTGATTGAAAAGCTGGAGTTGCTCACAAACGGTTTAGAGGATAAATTCATCGGATGGTCCGTTGTTTGATGATGCGCGCGCAGTGTGGGAATATAAACTGCATTTAGCTTAAAGCATTTTGAAAGAATGGAAAGTATAATAGCATAAAAAATCTTGGTATTTTAAATCCCTTGGTAAATGTGAATGTTAGTTTTGTGTGTGGGCCTTTTAAATGGGAAATCGTGGAAAGTGACAGAACGGAACCTCGATTACTCCATCTAACCTGCGTAGCTACTTAAGCAAACTACTGAATCACTCGACTGCCACCGCACTACCACTCCAAGATAATGTTAGAAACATGAGAAATATGCAGTTTGAAAAAAGACATAGATCGTTCTAGCAGTCAGTAGCTTCCACGGAGACATCTTTACTGTGGTTGAAATTGATTCCACATGAGATGCGGCTGTTGCTTTTTATTTTTACATTTTTTTTATTAACTACCTGGACTGTCTGCTCTGACGTCATAACCAGGGTGCGAAATTAACACCCGCCACCAGCCAAATACTACGGTTGATTGTGGCTGGTAAGATTTTTACTCTAGCAGCCACTTTGGCCAGTAACCAACCAGGTTGTGTTATAGGCTATTGTAAAAGGTAATGTGGCTGGTAAAAATAAAAAAATGGCTGGTGATTTTTTGAATCCACAAGCCACTCTGGTTAATTCCATGCCCAGGTCACATGGTAAAAAGACAGTAAGCCAGTCAGAATCCTCAAGTTTGACAGAGATGTCCCTCAGGTAGGAGAGTGTATGAAAATCCTGCATAAAAATCAGCATCTCCCACAGAACAGTGCAAAATCAGCCAAACCCATGCATTACATCATGGATGTGAATAACGTTGCTCACGCTGTGTCTGAAGCAGTTTCATACAAATTTAAAGGAGAGGGCTTTAAAAATGAGCTCACATCTTTGTGCTCATCATCTGTTTCTCCTTTCGTCTGTTTGAGCGTGCGTGCGTGCGTGCGTGCGTGCGTGCGTGCGTGTGTGTGCGTGTGTGCGTGTGTGTGTGTGTGTGTGTGTGTGTGTGCAGCTCTTGTTCTGTGTGCATGGTGCAGTGGATAGCACTGTTGCCTCACAACAACAGGATCCTGGGTTCAAATCCAGACATGGGGCTTTTCTGTGTGGAGTTAGCATGTTCTCCACGTGTCCGTGTGGAGTTAGCATGTTCTCCCCGTGTCCGTCTGGGTTTCTCCGGGTACTCCGGGTTCCTCCCACAGTCCAAAGACATGCAGCTTTGTCTAACTGGAGACTCTAAATTGCCCATAGGTATGAGTGTGTGAGTGAATAGTGTGTGTGTGTCTGTAGGTATGAGTATGTGAGTGAATAGTGTGTGTGCCCTGCGATAGATTGGTGGCCTGTCCGGGGGGTATTCTGGCCTCTTTCCTCAATGCATGATGGGATAGCAGGAGTAAGCGGTCAGATAATGAATGAATTCCAAACGACTGCGTGGTAATGAGTGGTAACGTGAACTCTTACACCAGCGCTTATGTTGCACCTGCATGCTAATGTCACACATCCAAATGTAAAATGGCAGTTCATTCCGATCAATTTCAGGATCCTACAGGGCGTACATGGAGTGTGTCATTAAAGATGAACTGCTGCCGTTTTAAGTCTTTACTGCTTTCAGTACTCCTTTGAATTACACGCTTTTATCTTTTAAAAAAAACCAAAACAAACACGGACTTTGAAGAAGGAGTCAATTTCAGTGATTTCTATTTCTATTTCCCTCTAGCTTGGTTTCCTTGTCAGATGCAATAATAATCCAGTTACGTTGTGAGTAATCCTGCACAAATCCTTCTGAGCTGTACAATGAAAGAGCGACATGCTTGTGATATTAGCCGCTCACCATGACTAGATTCACAAACTCGTTCTGAGGCCTTTCCTCCGTCACTCTTCCCCATTTGGTTAATGGCGCTGCGTATAAATACATATAAATACATATACAAAGTCGTGGAACCACAACCAGCCACCCATTGCACACACA
The DNA here is from genome assembly GCA_029718625.1 of Synaphobranchus kaupii. Classification (NCBI taxonomy): domain Eukaryota; kingdom Metazoa; phylum Chordata; class Actinopteri; order Anguilliformes; family Synaphobranchidae; genus Synaphobranchus; species Synaphobranchus kaupii. The sequence continues at coordinate 115,095,539 of CM056379.1, read as the reverse complement.
AAAGACACATGCATGCACGCACACACAAACACATGCACACAAACTCACACACATGCACAAACACACACACATATGCACACAAACTCGCACACATGCACAAACACACACATATACATGCACACATGCACACAAACACACACATATACACACTCACACTCTCACACACGCACACTTCTCTTCAACAGGCATGGTGGGCACAATTAATTTACAGTTAATTCCACTGTGACTGTACCGAGCAGGTCAGTCATAGCTTCACACAGTTAATTTCACTGTGACTGTACGGAGAGGACAGTATAGCTTCACACAGTTAATTCCTCTGTGACTGTACCGAGCAGCACAGACATAGCTTCACACAGTTAATTTCACTGTGACTGTACGGAGAGGACAGTATAGCTTCACACAGTTAATTCCTCTGTGACTGTACCGAGCAGCACAGACATAGCTTCACACAGTTAATTCCACTGTGACTGTACCGAGCAGGACAGACATAGCTTCACACAGTTAATTCCACTGTGACTGTACCGAGCAGCACAGACATAGCTTCGCACAGTTAATTCCACTGTGACTGTACCGAGCAGCACAGACATAGCTTCACACAGTTAATTCCACTGTGACTGTACCGAGCAGGACAGACATAGCTTCACACAGTTAATTCCACTGTGACTGTACCGAGCAGGACAGACATAGCTTCACACAGTTAATTCCACTGTGACTGTACCGAGCAGCACAGACATAGCTTCACACAGTTAATTCCACTGTGACTGTACCGAGCAGGACAGACATAGCTTCACACAGTTAATTCCACTGTGACTGTACCGAGCAGCACAGACATAGCTTCGCACAGTTAATTCCACTGCTGAGCATTAATAGTTAATAGCAATTAATTTGCAAGAAAATATCGGGGATGATATATCTCCCTATCTCCCCCCAAACCCACGCGAATGATCAGACTGTTACCATTTTCTTTTTCTGTAATTCATCATTATTGCACATGGGTTCTCCCACTTCCTGTCAGCATGAAACAGATTGAAAACAAGTCAAGACAGCGATGGCGGAGTAGACCGGCAGAATGTTTCCGGATGAAATCTAACCTTTCACCTAACCTGGTACCCCGCAATGCAACAGCAGAGCCGTACTCTAAAATAGGCCCCTCAGACTGCTGCTGGCTTTCTCTGCTGAGTCTGCATTAACAGGAGTTGTTTTGTTTTGTTTTGTTTTGTTAAAAAAAAAATAGTTGAGGATTTTGGCTCCATTCTTCGAGTCAGCCGGCTGCAGAAAAGGCTCGGCCCCGGGGTCGAAGATCCGCCCACATCCTGCCCCTGGAAGTGAGGCGCGTGTCGCCATGGCAGCAACAGCAGTCTTGGTGGGGGGCATAGGGGCATAGGGTCAGCAGTGTGAAGCATAAATCCTCTCCAGTAACCTGCAGCAGTAACAGGAGGCTACCTCCGCTCACGAACGCTGAGCTCCAAGTGCAGAGGCCGCGCCCGTCGACGGTGGCGTGCGTGCATGCGTGTGTGTGTGTGTTGTGTGTGTGTGCGGCTCCTCTCACAACCCGCCCCTCTTTCCCTACGGATTAGAGTTCCACGTGGGGGAGATGGGGAGGGGGCATGAGGAGGGGGCATCGCTCCAGGCTTGCCGTCACCGCCGCCGCCGTCCGTGGGCGAACTTCTGACTCCGTAATGTCAGAGCGGAGCTCGATTCCGAACGAGGAGGAAATTGAGGTAAGAGGGCCTCTCTCCAGGTTCTGGGGTTTGGGGGGTGGGCAGGTGTTGTTTTAGTATGACGGCGGCCCTTTTTAGCGGCGATTTAGCCTAATTTACAGCTGAGGCACGGTCTCGACGCGGCGCCTTTGAGGCCCAGGTGTGAAACAGGCTGTAATGACATCTCCGCTGGTTAATAGTATCCATGATTGATTTTTTCCAGTTCTGCTACTGTGTGTGGAATTGGATTTTGTGCCCACATGGTAATGCCACCACCCAGGAGCCTCATTCCGCTCATAAACGTGTATCCAGGGAAGAGGGGGGGGAGGAGGAGGAGAAAAAAAAATAAATAAAAAAATTAAAAGATTAGCAGAAGCATAGAGACTTTAACCTCTGCGGGCAGTCCAGCCTCGCGCCACGTGAAGTTCAGCCGCAAACAGCTTCACAGTCATTCCTGCGTGACTCCGGTCTCTGGGCCCGTTCGGCAGAGAGGTGTGACGGCGTTTTGGAAAAACACTGGAAATGTAGGGAAGTGTTTACTCACTTAAAATCTGTTGGAGGCAAGAATACCATCAGATCCTTCCACGCTGTTTGAGAGAGAGAAAGAGAGAGAGAGAGAGGGAGAGAAAGACAGATTTCATTATACATTTGCAATGCAGAAGCTCATATCCATATTTTCTTTTCATATCCAACATGACGGGAATAGTGAGAATTTTCCGCACATTTTTCATCCGCAAAGCTGAATATTTAACTGTGGAGGTTCACGCTGGGCAACTTCAGGGCTCAACAGCAGTGCTTGATACAGGAATCAAACCAAGAACCTTGTGGGCTACAAGCCAGTTTCAAACGTACTTGTTAGGGCCCTAAAAATGAGGCCAAGAAGTGTGTAATATTATAATCAAAGGAGAGGTTCAGCTTTAATGTCATTTCAGTAATGTCTAGCAGGAGGGCGACCTCATTAATGGATTTTTTCATGTTTGAAAGAAATTGGGCAGGATGGAAAATTAATTCAAACTTCAAACAGATTGTTGAATTATTGACTTATTGATTAATTTGGTTTCTTGTCCTCTTTCTGTGTTAGAAATCAGTTATCGTTGGTTCACAGCATAATACAACTTTCTTTGAGACTCCTGACCTGGCACGCTGCAGTCCGGTGTGCAGATTAATTAGGACATTTATCCGTGAATATTTGCAAAGACAAACGCACACACGCATCACTGGAGCCCTCAGGCCTGTTTTCCTGCATATTACTCATTCTGTACATTATTCTGCTTCTTTATTAATTGTGGCACTTTACTTTCTCTCTTAATGCACACACTGTTCCTCTGCTGGTTACTGGAAGAAGAACCCATTTCCCAGAATGCATTAGTCTGTGTGTCCGCTGGATGAAGGCGAGGTATGTCACAGGCCGACAACACGGCTTCCTACAACACCTTTGCTGTTGTAACCGAGAAACAGGGTACCGGAGATGCCACAGTAGCGTGGAGCATACAACCCCACTATCTTAACAGTTCGGGCATAACACCTGTGAGGTTATGTTTAGGGGTTGTGGGTGGGGTACGGGAATCATGAACTCACAAAAACCAGGGGGTCTTTGAATTCGACATATATCTTGGTTATGACTTTGTAGTACATTCCGGTTCGTGTGCTCCCTTCGAACCACGTCTTTACCCCGAGGTGTGAGCATGGACGCCTGGCCAATCCTAGCGCTTGAATGCTATGCAGGGCGTGTCTTGCCAAGAAAAGCAGTGGGACGCGTGACGTCATATCCTACTACCCTCACATGTGATGTTTTCGGCCTATCGCAGCCCTAGCTTATGCATACTAATGAGATACCATTCTGCTGTTGTAACCGAGAAACACGGCACCAGGCATAGCTCATGAAGGCAGGTCATCCATGTGCACCACCATTACTGCGAACTGCACTCCCTGTTCTCGCTAATGCAGAATATATGTGGCTGTCATTTGTATGTTTGGCGAGATTAATTTTGCGAAATTGTCTTTACCGACGGTCTAGTCACCGCATTAGGTCACAAGGTCAACCTCCACAGACATTTTCATTTTCATCTACTGAAAGGGAAGAAGATGAAAATAGAAGGTATTTAATTATGAAGAAGGCAGACAAGCACCTGCTCTGTTTATTACACTGCAGTGTCACGTCACTTTCATAATAGTTCCTCCTTTTCCAAGTATCGTTACTTAAAAATAAATAAATAAATAAAAGATAATTCCCTGCGTTTTGTTTGGAATTAATGTCGATGCTTCAGGTGCTCATTGTGCTACTTGCTCCTGTGCAGGTACAGCAGGTGGGATGAGGGGTGGGTGGGGGGTAGGGGGTGGGGGTAGTTTAGTTCTCCAAAGCATTGGCCTGGGAAACTATTTTACATGCCAAAGACCACACGATTCTAGAGGAGAAGCAGCACTAAAGAGAGGCGTGTCTCTGTCTCTCTCTTTTTTATGTTCTATTTTTATTTAACCTTTATTTAACCAGGACTGCTCCCTGACATAAAACACAAGTGTCCCAACAAGACAGTTGCCAATTAAGTTTCAAACAACATAGAGGGAATGAGACGGTAAAATTGATGTGTTTTTTCCCCCCCCCTCCCTCCTGTTCTTGCTGGTGACAATAATGGCTTAGAGAGTGACAGACTCAGTCACCCACAGTCTTCCTGAAATAACAGTACAGGCTTGATGGGCTTTAATTATCTCTGGGATGTTTATCCATTTAAGCATCTCCCTCTCAACCCACCCCCCGCCCCCCTGGTTTTTTTTTCTATTGTGATGTTACTTGTTTAGGGTTCCATTACCTCTGTGAGGTCACAAAAGACACATTACCCTTCGCAGGTCATGTGTCATGTGACCCAAGATTTGTCTCCATCACCGAGCTGTCAGGACTGATGGAAATGCTCGGGCGCTGACCGGGGTTTGCTTTTTTCTTCTTAAATCCTGGAATGAATGACAGTCAAACAAGCCTGCCAGATCTCTATGGGGGAGCAAGCCTCTCACTTTAATTAGCATTAAGTGCACAACAGGATACATCCTATCTCTAGTCCCCCACAGCTCTGTTAAATGGCCTTTTTGTTTCTCTTTAACCCTGTCGGTGGATTGGTATAGAAGAAATGGGCCCAGCCCTGATGTGTTTGTCTTATCTAATATATAAATGCCTTCGCCAGCTGAGCAGAAGATTGTTTCTGCTGAAGGGTATTTGTGGATTCATTCATTTTGAAATTTGCATACATGCCAGCTGGAATGGATCTGTTGGTGGCCAGATACTCAAATTGAAGTACTGGATACGACTATATTAGAAAATAAAATGTGCTAGCGTACGTAAATCTAGAACCTTTTCATGGTTTAGATCATACCACCAGTGAACAGTTTACCGGTTTGATTTCCTTGCCGTTTGGTGGCCCAGTGATGTATGCAGATATAAATGAAAGCATTGAGAAAGGGTTGTGTCAGGGTTGTGTAAGAGAAAGGATTGTGAAAGGGTTGTGTCAGGGTTGTGTAAGAGAAAGGATTGTGAAAGGGTTGTATAAGGGTTGTGAAAGCATTGCGTAAGAGAAAGGGTTGTGAAAGCATTGCGTAACAGAAAGGGTTGTGTAAGGGTTGTGAAAGGGTTGTGAGTCTCTGAGCGGTGCAGGGGTACGCTGAATGCTGGCGTTTTTCCGCGCCCCAGTGTCTGATCTCTCCTCACAGATCTTCCACTTGTTGTTGAAAAAGATCGAGGGAGGGAGAGAGAGAGAGGGGGAGAGACAGACAGAGAGAATGGGGGGGGAGAGGGAGGGAGAGAGAGGGAGAGATATTTGGAGATTGGGAAGAGATTTTATTTTTTTATTTTGTAGGTGGAGCTGAGATCATAGGTGAGGAATTACAATGGCTTTGAAGAGATGCACTATGAGACTACGGTGGTCGACGGAGAAGAGCTATCAGTGTATAAATCAATTAATAAATGACAGGGGCGTGGGAGGAGTCAATCCTGAGGTCACAACCTGGCCGCATGGTCCTCGTCACATGACATGGACAGCCAAATTTCATGCCCCGCCCCCATAAAATCCTCCCCCCTTTCACCCTGCGCCTCGTCCAACACACCACCATCTCCTGTCCAAGAGGGTGAGCCCCTCCCTGTAAACAGAATCCAGCCCTGCTGATTAAACAGGCTGAGCCCCTCCCTGTAAACAGAATCCAGCCCTGCTGATTAAACAGGCTGAGCCCCTCCCTGTAAACAGAATCCAGCCCTGCTGATTAAACAGGCTGAGCCCCTCCCTGTAAACAGAATCCAGCCCTGCTGATTAAACAGGCTGAGCCCCTCCCTGTAAACAGAATCCAGCCCTGCTGATTAAACAGGCTGAGCCCCTCCCTGTAAACAGAATCCAGCCCTGCTGATTAAACAGGCTGAGCCCCTCCCTGTAAACAGAATCCAGCCCTGCTGATTAAACAGGCTGAGCCCCTCCCTGTAAACAGAATCCAGCCCTGCTGATTAAACAGGCTGAGCCCCTCCCTGTAAACAGAATCCAGCCCTGCTGATTAAACAGGCTGAGCCCCTCCCTGTAAACAGAATCCAGCCCTGCTGATTAAACAGGCTGAGCCCCTCCCTGTAAACAGAATCCAGCCCTGCTGATTAAACATGCTGTGCCCCTCCCTGTAAACAGAATCCAGCCCTGCTGATTAAACAGGCTGAGCCCCTCCCTGTAAACAGAATCCAGCCCTGCTGATTAAACAGGCTGAGCCCCTCCCTGTAAACAGAATCCAGCCCTGCTGATTAAACAGGCTGAGCCCCTCCCTGTAAACAGAATCCAGCCCTGCTGATTAAACAGGCTGAAACCCTCCCTGTAAACAGAATCCAGCCCTGCTGATTAAACAGGCTGAGCCCCTCCCTGTAAACAGAATCCAGCCCTGCTGATTAAACAGGCTGAGCCCCTCCCTGTAAACAGAATCCAGCCCTGCTGATTAAACAGGCACACTGTGCTCTCCTTAACCATGCACTAAACCCACGCGGAGCACGGGCACAATTTCAATGCGGAGATGTGACAGACATCAGTTTTTAAAAAGCACCAGCGTGTCCGGCGACGCCCAGAGAGATGGGTCCGCCTTCCATAACGTGTGAGTTATGGACCCTGCGGAGTACCAGGTTTATCCAGGACAGCGACAGTCAGGTCTGAGGTGGTTAAGGGGTAGGGATAGGGGCAAGGCACGGGTGATAGGGGAGGGGGTGGCGGTGGTGGTTGAATTGTACAATGCAGCTGAGCATGATGGGAAAAGGAGGCTGCTGGGAGTGTGGGGGGGGTGGGGGGTCAGATGTTTCTCTGTGCTGACGATACTGGTTTCAATCCAACGCGATGTCTTGTTTGAGCTTTGTAGGAACAACATCGCGGATTTATACGATCGGTCAGGCCTTTCGTTTTTACAGGGAAATTATTTTGTAAAACATGTTTGCTGCCAAAGCCCCAGTCTGGCAGAGGACTGCGTGCAAAAGGCCACATCTCGCCTCCTGAATACATGATACTCCTCAAATCCTCACGGGCCAGATGGAGGCTGTGGCGCTGTCTGTGCGCCAGTGTGCTGTAGAGAGCTGAGGGAGCTAGGGTTGCCAGTTAAAATCCCCGGTGTCCTGCTACTCCCCTGAGGTGTGTGCTTTTTATGGTCTGAAACGCCCTCTATAAATTTGCACTTTTTTAAAGCTCTCTTCTATACTTTGGTCTGCCTTGAAAATAGAAAAGAAAAAACACGGCTTAATAATAATAATAACAATAATAATAATGGGAATGTATTTGTGCTCTGGAAACATGATTTGTTTAATTTTATATTAATATTTTTTATTTTATTTTTTTATTTTTTTATTTTTTCAGTGGTTGATCTATTTAATCCTATCAGGTATCCTGATCCAATCATGTGTTTATGTTTGTGACTGAAAACCTGCAAAGAGGATAATCGTCTGAATGAGAATTTAAATTGCTTGTGCAGTTGTTAGCCGATGTATCCAAAACATATTACAATATATTTCTCACTCCACTTCCTCAGCTGTGTCACAGCTTTATTTAGTATTTTCTTATTTTTCCATTCAGAATATATTCATAACACTAGCCATGACAGTGTATATATGCTAATGTTCAATTAATATTAGTGGATCAGGGGCTTTGGTTTAAAATTTTGGCACCTTTAGCATGAACTGTGTACTACACTGTACACATTTCTTATATAATGACATTTGCCAAATATAAAACAAAAAACTTATATTTCATAGGGGTAAATGATACTTAACCACTATTGGCTTTTTCATTGATCACTGCTTATTTTAAATAAACAAAAAGTGCATAATGTTTATAGAGTATATATACTGTACTGTATATATGCAATTATATATAATCATTTTCATCATAATATGTAATGTTTCATTCTATTATAATGTGTCCCATGCTAATATTCAGTGATCAATAGTCATGTGAAAATAATGGTTGGACTCATTACATTACATTACAATGGTAGGACTCGTGACAGAGTACTATTCGTTGCATTGTGTATGCATAGCACAATATTCAGATTATTCCACAATTTATGTGTTTGACCACTAACCAAATGTGTTCCAGAGGGATTCTCTGAAAATGATAAATGGGCCAAGTTAACTAACCCTCTCCAACACTGATGAGACCAATTTTGTAGTGAACTACAGTTCAATTAAGCCAAGGCTGTGCTTAATATTTTATAACATGATTAACTTGTGATCTAGGTGAGGATAATTTTGATGAATGGGAATGATCGTTATGAATTGCCATTTCATATCATTGTGTTCATTACTTTTTAATGTAACTGCAGTGTCAAGTTCAGTATTGTACTGTAATAATACCTCTGTAAGCTATGCTGGCTGACTATTTCACATCACAAAATTATCGCCATCCTGACTGAGACAAAGCACACGTTTTTATTTTGGTGAATTTCTATATGTTTAGAATATTGATTACAAATGTTGTGGCAAGCCATGTAGAATCGAGCATTTTGTGAATAAAAATGAAAGTTAGTTGACATAAAACTTTTTTTAATTTTTATTTTTATTTCTTATAAAAGTTAACAGCTTTGGAAAAATAGCCAGTCTAAATGCAAACATGGAAACAGATTCTACATTAAATGTAGTTCACATAATTTATATATTAAATTGTGACTGATCACAACCTGTGGGGTTTCTTAAAATCTTAATACCGTTCCTGACAAAAAGCAATTTAGAAACACCTGTCATAGCAAGTGTTTTGCACAAAAGTAACAATGATTATTTTTAGCACTCCAGGGTACATTTCTGGTGAAAGGATTTTCTGTGTTTCTCGTTTGTTGGAGGCAGAAAATATTGCAGAAGTATTGCAGTTGTCTGCAATGTAGCAGAATGCCTACATGATATATTTTGTTGTTTCTTTTCTTAGCGTAGTTATGTTTTGGTCTGCACATCAAATGTTGACTCTATGTATAGTTTTTGTGTTTTTTTTCTTGGTCATATGGTTTGCGACAGTAATTGGAAAAGCCGAGCGAGAAGCAGGCTTGTCGAGAGAGATGCAATCGCTTCCGTGGAGATTCGTATGAATAGACAACTTTTATTTTATTATTTTTTGGTAATTCTTCCCCTTTTCTGTGTTTTTTTGTCATGGAGTCCAATTAAAATGGACCTACACAGTCCTACACACTGCTACACAGAGCTGAGATGGGGGTGTGCACAGAGACGACTGAAGATTAAACAAACTGGGCGAGACGCGCGGTCTTTAAGGGGCCTTTTCGGAGTCGCCACTGGAGATAAAGAGGAGTGAACAGCTTTCTGTGGTGTTGCGCCCCACTCTGTTGCGCCCCACTCTGAACTGTGCTTGACATTTAGGGACCCCTGGCAGCTCTCCTTTCCCCAGGGGCAGATCAGTGTCTATTTCTGCTGCCCAGTTGGCATTTGAAAACACAGGGCCTTTGAACAGAGACGCCAAACATTTTCACACTGGGGTCCTTTGCCGCTTAATTTCCCACCCGCACCGACATGCGAACGCATTCTTGTTAACTGTCAGACTCCATTGCCCTAAAATAACAATAACAAATTGGTTGGTTAAGTTGATTTAAATGCGTATTAGGATCATTTTTCTGCTTCTTCAAGTGATCTCTTATTTTTCTCTCTCTCCCGTTGTTGCTGATGCAATGTGACGCGCCAGAAAACACAGTGTCAGCTGGTCATCTTCCCCAGACATAAGTAACCGCACCGGGCACTCTGATTGGCTTGCTTGGGACATAAATAACCGCACCGGGCACTCTGATTGGCTTGCTCGGGACATAAATAACCGCACCGGGCACTCTAATTGGCTTGCTCGGGTGCCCCTTTGATGAATGAGGTTGGATGTAAAAAGTTAATATTGCCAAAGCATTACAGATAATAATAATAATAATAATAATAATAATAATAATAATAATAATAATAATAATAATAATAATAATAATAAAAAATAGAAAGGACTATTTTGGTGAAAAAAATAATATTGAGAGAATTCCATCCCCCTCTCTCTCTCTCTCTCTCTCTTTTTCCTCTTTCTCTCTCTCTATCTCTCTCTCTCTCAGAGGACGTGTGGAGGGCTCTCTCCCTTTTTTTCTCCCATTTTTTTTCCTTTCTTTCTTTATTTCCACACTGGGCTGATTATATATTTATTTATTGATTATTGTATATACACTGATTATAAACTGGTGGTGGGTTTAGGGGTTTTGGCGGGGTGTTTGGCGGGTGGGAAGGTAGGGAGGTAGGGGTAGGCCAGGATGGCCGCCCAGGCGCAAGAAGAAGTGCAGTCTCTCCGGCATGGGTTCAGGTGCGTGCCGGACAGCACGGCATCGCTAGAAGACGTTTTGTTAGCAGTCGGGGAACAGGTTGTGAACCGATATATTCGGCTTCTAGAATGAATAAGGCAGTGGTAGTTTTCCTTAAGAAGGAAAACTTAGTTGCTAAGATTATAGAGAGTGGTATCTGGGTGAAGGGACTTTTTGTGCCAATAACCCCGCTTTCAGCAGCAGCGACCAAAGTCGTAATTTCTAACGTGCCCCCCTTCATAAAGAACGATGCAATTACGAGAGAATTGACTAGGTTCGGGAAATTCTCAAGTTTATTAAAAAATGATCCCATTGGGCTGTAAAAACAGTGCAATGAAGCATGTGTTGTCTTTTAGAAGATAGGTTTTTGTGTTTTTAAATAACACGGATCAGACCCTTGATGTGGCGTTTCGCTGCAGACATGGGGAAAGTTCGTATCTAGTGTTTGCATCAACTGTCAGTTTACGCTGCTTCGAGTGTGGGGATATCGGACACAAAAGGTTTGCGTGTCCGCATAAGACACAGCCACGGGAGGGAGATACCGGAGAGGATAGGCAAGAAGAAAGACAAGATGTGGACAAGGGAAATGGGGAAGCCACTACGGAGGCGAATAATGGTGGAGGGGAACAGGCGGCGGAGAAAGCGTCAGCAGTGGTGAGTAGTAAGGAGCTGGGGGAAGGAGACGCTCCGGGAGCGAGTTTAGCGACTGGTTCAGGATTGGGGAAAGTTAGAAGGTCACTGAAGAGAAGCGCGAAAGGAGATGTAAATACGGTAAAGAAAAAGAATGTTCATAAGAGAGACATTTCAGTTTTGGAAGGGGGAGAGCAGGTAGAATTGGGAATTGAGAAGCGGACAGAACCAGGGACTGTAGTTTCAGCGGCCCCGGGGGAAGGGGCCGAGGTCGGGGAAACGGAGAGAGGCGGGGTGGGAGGGAGACGTGGAGGCGGGGGAGATGGAGGAAGAGGACAGGGGAATTTCTGATTCTTCCTCAGTGTCCGACATAACAGCGAGTCAAATGGGTGATGGGTCGATGTACACGGCTAAAGAAATAATAAAAATTTTAGTGGAAACTAAAGGAAAGTCGGTTGTGCTGTCAGATTATTTTCCGGATGGGAATAAGTTTTTACGATTGGTAAAGTCACTGTAAAAAAAAAAAGCCGATTTACACACTCTGTCTCCTAAAAAGAGGTTTAGACTTAGGAAGTGGGCGACCGTAGTGCGGAAGACAATGTTTTAGAAAATGAGCATGTCTAGTATAATGCACTTTTTTCTTTTGTTTTTCCCTCGGGTTCCTGGTTGTGTGTTTCCCATTCTTATTATGATGGAGCTTTTACAAATAGGCTCACTTAACATAAATGGCGCCAGAGACAATTTAAAAAGGGGTCTGCTGAGTTAGTACAGAAGAAAATAATTGATATTTTATTTCTTCAGGAGACGCACTCTGACAAAAGCAATGAAGTTGATTTGGGGATCTGGTGGAAGGGGGAACATGTGCTAAGCCATGGTACTAACGTTAGTGCAGGGGTGGCGGTGCTGTTCTCCCCTTGTCTTGCAGTGAGTGTAAATTCAATAAAAGAAGCGTGCCAAGGCCGGTTGTTGATTGTGCAGGCATGTGTGCAGCAACAGAAATTGTATTTATAAATGTGTATGCCCCAAATGATGGTCAGGCCCGGGAAGGCCTTTTTGCACAGTTAAAGCAGGAGCTGCTACAAATCCCGCAAGACAGCTTTTTGATTATGGGGGGTGATTGGAATTGCACGGTAGATTTTAATGTTGATAGAAATGGGGAAGAACCCCATTTAAGGTCAGCTAGGCTTTTGGGCGTTCTACTGGTGCAGTTTGATTTTATAGATACTTGGATGATCAAATATCCAAGAAAGAAAGGGTACACATGGTTGAGAGTGGTTGGGCAGCGGGTCAGTGCAGCCAGGCTGGACCGGGTGTATATTCCGCTGCAGTATAGCAATAGATTGGTAAAGGCAGGTATTTTTCCAGTGGTATTTTCTGAACACCATATTTTTATGTCACATGTGACACTTGCACCAGGTCCCCAGAAATCAGCATACTGGAAATTCAATGTAAAGCTATTACAAGATGCCTCCTTTTGTACTGCCTTTGCAGACTTTTGAGATAGGTGGAGACAGGAAAAGGGAGTTTTTGAGTCTCTTAGGCAGTGGTGGGAAATTGGGAAGACTCAGATTAAGATCTTTTGTTAACAGCATGCAGCATGTTCAGCATGGGAAAAAAGAAGGGCGATTGGGAACATTGAGAGGAGGATTAGGGAAGTGGAGGAGGAGATAGTGGGTCAAAATCAGGTGGGGCGGAATAATGAGTTGCAGGAGCTGCGGAGAGATCTAGGCTCCTTTTTGAATGAAAGAACAAAAGGAGCACTTGTAAGAGCTAGATTCTCCCTTTTGAGGGAGATGGATGCTCCAAGCTCGTTTTTCTTTAACTTGGAGAGACGAGAGGGGCAAAGGAAATGTATGAATTGTCTCTGTCTTCCGGATGGACGGGTTACGTCAGATCCCAGGGAGATGAGGGAGGCGGCAGTGGATTTTTACACGCAGCTGTATGCTGCAGAAGATAGTGAGGCCATGTTGATGGGAGAGCTCCATCAAGACCTCCCCACATTGACAGAGGTGGAGAAAGCGGAGCTGGATTCACTATTCACATTGCAGGAGCTCACTGTAGCTATGCAGCAAATGGCAGCAGGTCGGGCCCCAGGGATAGACGGGCTGCTGGTGGATTTTTATAAGAAGTTCTACGAAATGCTGCTGGAGTGCATGGAGGCAGGTGAACTTGGTAACAGCGTGAGGACTTATGTTCTCTGAAAGGGGACTTATGTTCTCTGAAAAACTGGTGGCCGGTGGCGCTGCTGTGTACGGACTATAAAATATTGTCCAAGGCCCTCGCCAACCAGTTGAGGGACCACTTGGAATCGCTGGTAAAAAAGGACCAATCATACTGTGTGCCAGGACGATCAATAATGGACGATTTGTTTTTATTAAGGGACATGATTGAGTTGGCAGAGGGCGGTCAGGTGGACTTTGGGCTGATCCCCTTTGATCAGGAGACGGCGTTTGATCGGGTGGACCACCAGTATTTGTATAACACTTTACATGCTTTTGGGTTTGGGGAAGGGTTTATTGCTGCTGTACAAGGGTGCATCATGCCTGGTCAAAGTGGGAGGGGGGCTGAGTAAACCTGTATGGGTGGAGAGAGGGATACGACAGGGTTGCCGTTATCAGGCCAGCTATACTCGTTAGCAGTCAAACCACTGTTGGAAATGCTAAGACGGAGGCTAAAGGGGGTGGGAATCCCAGGAGCCAGTGCTTCTAAGGCAGCAAGGTTGTCAGCATACGCTGACGACATTACTGTGTTGGTGAAAGACGGGGAAGACATTCAGGCATTGGAGGACAGCCTCCGAGTGTATGAGGGTGCCTCCACAGCAAGGGTGAATTGGGGGAAAAGTGAAGCGATGGCATGTGGTTCATGGAGGGAGGGAGCCAGGAGCCAGGAGACTTGCAGTGGGGCCAGACAGGGGTTAAGGTACTGGGAGTCTACCTGGGAACAAGCACTTTTATGGCCAGAAATTGGGAGGGGGTGGTTGATAAGCTGGAGGCTAGATTGGGGGAAATGGAGGTGGCTGCTGTCATGGGTGTCATACAGGGGGAGGGTACTAATTATTAATAATCTGGTGGCATCTGCTCTGTGGCACCGACTGATGGTACTGAACCCCCCTGGTCGGGTGCTGGCTGAGATCCAGCGAAAGCTGGTGAATTTTTTCTGGTCAGGGCACCATTGGCTAAGGGCACCAATCATGTACCTTCCTGTACAGGAAGGAGGACAGGGGTTGATTGACCTGGAAAGCAGGGTGGCGGCTTTTAGGCTGCAGGCGGCTCAGAGGCTCCTCTATCAGAGGGAGATATGCTGGAGGGAGCAAGCATGCGCGCACTGCTGAGGAAAGCAGGCGGCATGGGGCTGGATGTACAGCTGTTTTTAATGAAATTGGACAGCTGTAACACCACAGGACTCTCAGAGTTCTATGTGGCCATGTTGAAGGCATGGCAGCTGCTGAAGTCCTCTCGGGAGGGTGGTCTGGAGCAAGGACCGTGGGTGTGGGAGGAGCCGATTCTCCACAACCCTGTGATCGTATCTGAGCCATTGAGGTCAGTCACCCTGCAGCGGCGGCTTGTGGAAGCAGGCATATGTTAGCTGGCTCACCTGCATCAACCAGCCCAGAGACTAGCAGGTTGCACAGGGGTAAAGTCCATTAGAGTCCTGGAAAGGATTCTGGGAGATGTAAGGCAGGCTTTTCCTGGGCTGGAGAGGGGAGGAATTAATCAGACACCTGAAGGGGAGCTCCCAGAGTTCCCGATAGTTAGTGTGACAGCAGCATTAGAGGAGTGGCAGGAGGGGGGAGGGAAGTTTTTATCCTTTACCTCTCCATGTTTGGGGAAGTTCCAGGAGGTGAAGGAATTGTACACAGTGTGCATCAAGGTCAGGCACATGAGAGCATTATGGGGAAAAAAGGAGCATCAGTGGCAGGAGGAGCTAGGTGACCAGACGATGGCTGGGTACAGGTGGAGGGTTTTGTACAAGGCCCCCGTCCCTAAGAGGACTTGAGATCTGCAGTGGAGGGTGTTGTATGGAGGGGTGGCGACTAAGGTTTGGTTGGCACATATCGAATCTGGGGGGGGGTGAAGGGTGTCCATTTTGTACATGCCAGGAAACTGTGTCGCACCTTTTTATGGCGTGCGAGAGGTTGAGAGAACTGTTTGGGTTAAAGAAAACAGTGTGAAAACAGTGTGTTTGCGGCTGGGGTGGTTTTTTCTATGGGAGACTTTGTCTGTGGACCAAGGTGCAGCTTCCAGCAGCACTACAGGGTGGTACTATTGCATTTTTTATATGGTCAGGCAAAACTGGCGACGTGGGTCACACGCAGGCACATGCTGCGAGCTGGTGGGTCTACAGATGTGCTGCAACTGTTTAAGGGTTATGTCTCTGCGTGCCTTAGGGTAGAATTTGAATATTTTAAAATGATGGATGATGTGGAAGCGTTTAAAATAATGTGGTGTATTGGGGAGGCTGTTTGTGTGGTAAACGAAGAAGAGATGGAGACGTCTTTAAGTTGAGTGTGGGAGTAGAGCATGATTGGTGGTTTTTCCTTTTTTTTCTGATTTTGGGGAGGAAGGGTGGGTTTTTTTTGGCTTTGTAAATAGGAGAGTGGAGTAGGTTTTAAGGTGATTGTGGGGAAAGGTTGTGTTTCAATAAAGGAACATCAAAAGTCTCTCTCTCTCTTTGAACCTGTTTACTTCAAACCCTGCTACCCGCTACACAGACAGAGATAATTTATGATAATTGATGAGCGGTTTTTTGTTGTTTCTTTTCTGGTTGTGACCCAGGGCAGTGCGCTCATAAGTATGAACTAGCAGACCTGGCCTCTCTCCCTCCCGCGCACATGGGATAGAAGCGTAAGGGCATAATTAACGAGCTGATGCAGCGTTTGATTAAACAACCGTTCCCAAGACACAAAGGAGGGGCTGCTAAGACGATCTCGGGGACTGGCTTCTTTGAATAACACGTGTGAGTCTGGGTTACACTGTGCTTCCTCCAGGTGCGCTGTGTACCTGTACAGGGAGATACATCTGTGACTCTGTCACGGTGCTGTGGTTCGGCGAGAGAAATGTGCTGTCGTTAACACACCAGCTGTTTGATGCCAGTGGAGGTTTTCTCTTCCCTTTGGTTTAACACGGTTCAGTTAAAAGGTTTCAGGATTCTCACTCCTCTGCTTTGTGTTGTATTGCACATACTCACTGATCACAGTACAATGGCCCCTAGCTTTCTTTCACTTCCACATTCTCTCTCTCTGTGTCTCTAACGCACACACATACTGTACATATATAAACACACACACACACACACACACACACACACACACACACACATACTGTACATATATACACACACACACACATGCAAACACACACACACACACACACACACACACACACACTGTACATATATACACACATACACACGCAAACACACGCACACATACTGTACATATATGCACACAAACACACATGCAAACATGCACGCACACACACATAAACACACACACTGTATATATATATATATATATATATATATATATATATATATACACACAAACATACATGCACCACACGCACGTACAAACACAAATGCACATGTACGCACACACACACAGGCACAGACACACACACACAAGTATGAAAATGCAAATCCTCCTTTAGAAAAATAGGAAAAAATAAAGGAATGTAAACAGACCCAACAGATTAGGATTAAGATTAAGACAGGAATGTAAATTCAGGCAGATAAACAGCATAAGAAATCCAATTAGAAAGAAAGGGGAGATAATATGCTCACCGTCCAAGAAACCGGGACGCACATCATCTCCACTGAAGGGATGGCCCTGACACTATGAATGAAAGGAAGTGTATATTAATATCGTTGGCATGCTCTTCACAACTGCAGCTGTCAATTCAATAGCTTCTCTAGGACTCTAGGGTGCTCTGTGGGCCCAGCCAATGTGGGTTCATTTGCCTGTATGTGCATATATGTGCCTGAATGTGCCTGTATGTGTATGCATGTGCACATATGTGTATGTATATGCATGTACAGTGCCCTCCACAATTATTGGCACCTCTGATAAAGATGAGTAAAAAGGGTTATGAATAATTCACCGTTTGGTGAATTAGCTTAATCTCACACTGAAAAAATTAGAAAAATCCAACCTTCAATTGAAGTAAGTTTATTCAGAGAAAAAAAAAATCCCTCATCAAGAAATAATTATTTTTAACAAAACCATGTGTGCCACAATTATTGGCACCCCTGCATTTAATACTTTGTACAACCTCCCTTTGCCAATAAAACAGCACTGAGTCTTCTCCCGTAACATCTAATTAGGTTGGAGAATACAGAGCAAGGAATCTGAGACCATTCCTCTTTACAGAATCTCTCCAGATCATCCAGAGTCCTAGGTCCTCTCTTGTGCACTCTCCTCTTCAGCTCAGCCCACGGGTTTTCAATGGGGTTTACGTCAGGGGACTGAGATGGCCATGGCAGAAGCTTGATTTTGTGTTCAGTTAACCATTTTTGTGTTGATTTGGATGTATGTTTTGGGTCATTGTCCTGCTGGAAGATCCAACGACGACCCAGTTTTAGTTTCCTGGCAGAGGCAGCCAGATTCAGATTTAAAATCTCCTGGCATTTCATGGAGTTCATGATGCCATGTACCCTAACAAGGTTCCCAGGGCCTTTGGAGGAAAAACAGCCCCACAACATCACGGAACCTCCACCATACTTAACAGTGGGGATCAGGTTATTTTCGTATAGCCATCCTTCTTTTTACGCCAAACCCACCTTGAGTGTTGGTTGCCGAAAAGCTACATTTTTGTTTCATCTGACCATAGAACATGGTTCCAGTCAGAGTTCCAGAGTTCCTGGGTGCAGTAATGCAATGGCGTATGCGATGGCGCATGGCATGCTTGTGGCATGCTAGTCCTGGGCGCATTACTGCGTCACTGCGGTAAGCAGTCCGTTATGTCAGCGATTTTGCATTGGC
The DNA here is from genome assembly GCA_029718625.1 of Synaphobranchus kaupii. Classification (NCBI taxonomy): domain Eukaryota; kingdom Metazoa; phylum Chordata; class Actinopteri; order Anguilliformes; family Synaphobranchidae; genus Synaphobranchus; species Synaphobranchus kaupii. The sequence continues at coordinate 115,077,422 of CM056379.1, read as the reverse complement.
CCCATCTATCCTTTGTTAAGTTTTACCCGCGATGGTCAGTGAGCCATTATTCTGTTCTATTTATGTCCTTCCCTCAACAATCTCATATTCAAAGAGCGGTCATGAATGGGTTTTGAGTGAAATGCTTTTTTAAGAGCATATTTTCAGTAAGTTTCAGTTAAATGTTCAGTCACTCTGAGGCATTAACACTCTGTTAGGGCACATAAACATGCTACCAGTGTTGACTGTATTTTCACGGTTGCAGAGAGCACGAGTAGACCTATGTTATGTTTTTAAAGAGTAGTTAAAGTCTCGTGGGATATCATTGTGGCTTCCAATTGCTGACCACTCTTGTCCCTGATATGTACTCTTGTTATACACTTTCTTACTGCCAACGAGAGACAATTGGAAGGAATATATGTGACTCGTAACGCTCTCTTGAAAGACTCTTAACAATGCCAGCCAGTGTCAGCATATTCATTTGGGGTCAGATAATGAGGACACAAAAATGTTGGATTGCATCAGAGGAGGCCCTGCTTGGCTGATTGGGCCATTAGTGTGAAAACTGAGCCGGACTAAAGCCTAGTTATAAGTGTTATGAGAGAAGGCTGAGATTGTCCTGGAATCTCACATACCCATCCTAAACTCAAACACGCACACACACACACACACACACACACACACACACACACACACACACACACACACACACACACACACACACACACACACACACACATACCCATCCTAAACTCAAACACGCACACACACGCATACCCATCCAAAACTCAAACACGCACACACAGACATCCAAACACATACCCATCCTAAACTCAAACACGCACACGCACACACACACACACACACACACACACACACACACACACACACACATACCCATCCTAAATTCAACTATTTCATTTTCTTGATTCATACACACACGCACGTACACACTCAAACACACACACACACACACACACACACAATGCATGCACAGCACACACACACGCACACACACAGACATCCAAACACATAATGCATACACATTCACACATAAACACAAAAGGCACAGACACGCACAGGCACACACACACACACAGAAGCAAACGCAGACACATGCGCACACATACAAACACAGACACACACACACACACGCACACACACACACACACACACACACACACACACACACACACACACACAGACACTCATTAATTAAGCAATGTGTATCTCCTGTTTTAGCTTCCATATGGCCTGCTTGCTTCTCCTTGTGCTGGGTCTGTATCTGACCTCTGACCTCTGGGGCTTTGCCAGCTATGGAAGTGCATTAAAAGTTCCAGGAAGGTCTGATGAATGTGGAGAAATGTGTGTGTGTGTCTGTGTGTGTGTGTGTCTGTGTGTGTCTGTCTGTGTGTGTGTGTGTGTGTGTGTGTGTGTGTGTGTCTGTGTGTGTGTGTGTGTGTGTGTGCGTGCGTGTGTGTGTGTGTGTGTGTGTGTGTGTGTGTCCGATGAATGTGGAGAAGTATGTGTGTATGTGTGTGTGTGCGTGCGTGCGTGCGTGCGTGCGTGCGTGCGTGCGTGAGTGAGTGAGTGAGTGAGTGAGTGAGTGAGTGAGTGAGTGAGTGAGTGCGTGCGTGCGTGTGAGTGCGTGCGTGCGTGTGAGAGATTGTGAACCGAAACTAAAGCAAACCTCTGACCAGAGGTGCTTTGGGACAGTGTGAATTACCCCCCAGATAATTGTTCAAACACTGTCAGCAGAGCCTAGTCCCTCATTGGGTTACAGATATAGAAGGACAGAGAGAGGAGTGAGGAGAGAGAGGGGAGAGGAGTGGGCGGGGCAGGGCGGGGCAGACTCCCAGCGCGATTCAGGTCAACCTCCCCTAGTGTTAGCCTCTACCTGGAGTCACGCTCAGCAACTATCACTAGTTTTCAGTTACCCTACATGGCCACGATCGACAGTGAGGTGCTGCTGTATTAAATCATCATTAATTCTCGCACATAATAATATTTTTTTTCCCCCCCCTAAAGGATAGATAAAAGTGCCTCCACTGTGATTGGAAAATAGAATAAAGTCGTGTGATTGGCTGCCGTATCAAAGTCGGTGGTAAAACTCCGGTGTCCGCTGTGATTATTTTATTTTATTAATTTTTTTTGTTGCCTTGGAAATTGAGTCGTCCAGCAGGGCTGATGTGAAACCTGTAACAATTAGGAAGTTGAACCCCCCTGTGGAGAAGTCACTGCTCTTCCTCTGTTAGCTGTGTTGTTCGTTAGCATGCGGTGGGGGGGGGGGGGGGGGGGGGGTGTTGGACTGAACGCGCGGAGCGCCGTGCAACATTAACCAAGGCTCAGTCACATGATAAAGGTTAAAGGTCAGCAGTAAAGCCATGTCTCCTGCCTGGACTGGGGAGGGGGATGGCATGGGGGGGGGGAGCTGTTATCTCTAGCATTAATATGAGGAAAGAATACGCAGGAAAATGCTATGTGTGCACTCGTAAGGCGACAGCACTGGACCCTTGCATTAAATAAAACCTCTTACATATAATATATATACAGTATATCTTATATATAATTTTAATGTAAATTCGAAACCCGCCCCCCCACCCTCAAAACTGAAATTAAATTATGCGTGCACTTCTGTCTGTAAGTATGCACACATTTTAAAATGTCTGTTGTTCAATTCGATGTTGTCTTTAGATGTAAATGTACGGAAATTTTTTCTGAAGCTGTATGAACACGAGCGCCCGCCTCTGAGTCACTCCTGCTTCTACGGAGTCGCGGTAATGGCGGCATCCCAACATCAAACGCGTGTGTCGCTCACACCTCACACAGCAGAGCGAGCGAGCGAGCCACACGCGGCGGAGTCGGAGCAGTGACCCGGCGGGGTTAACCGCCGCCCCCCCCCCCTCTCTCCACAGCAGAGCCAGAGCTCCCGGAGGGGACACTCGCTCAGCTCTTCAGGTGTAATGACGCGGCAGTGACATTAACTGGAGAGGAATTAGTGCTGGAAACGGCGCCCGGGGGACCGTCTGCAGCTGGCTCCACTATGAGCATCTCAAAGCGCAGAGGCGGGCTCGCCCCCTCCACGCTCCCCCTCGTCCTGACCTCCCATCAGCCCGCCGCCTATCCTGGGACTGCCACACTTTCCTAATCAATGCCGGTGACCATACCCTACTTACCTTCCCCTAATAACCATACCCTACTTACCTTCCCCTAATAGCCATACCCCACTTACCTCAAATATTAGCTGTAAATTACTTTGGAACAGTATGGAGCACATGGTTGGCTAAATGGCTGTAAGTCATCAAGGGTCTGAGGTATCAAACAAGCCTCAAACCATCACTCTGCTGCCAGATATGCAGTAGATATGGATGGATCACTTTAAGGGTTGTTTCTCCTGACTTATTTTTCCATAGAGTTCAATAGGAAAATTAGTCAGGAGAAACAACCTTAAAGTGATTTTCGGAATTGGGGTTTGTATATATATATATCATACTTGCCTATTACTAAATTAAAAACATATATGAATATAACTTTGGGACCTAAAATAAACAGATGCCGTAAATTAATCATTAATCATTTCATCTAGAAGCACACACGATCAAATATATCAATTAATGAAAAAAAGAGTCAAGGGTTGAGGGGCCCGCAAGCTCATAATTATGTGTTGAATAATCTAAGTAGATAAAACCGTCTTCTTTTTGAAATACTAACATGCCCCTGATCCGTAGTAATATTTGCGGCTGCATGATCATAGCGACGGCACTGTTAACCTGGGTGTCCCCGTGGCGACGGCACTGTTAACCTGGGTGTCCCCGTGGCAACGGCACTGTTAACCTGGGTGTCCCCTACACTACAGACTCCTTGCCCATCCCGTTCCTCATGACATTCACAGCACTGAGAAAATGTGAGTCTGCCCTTCCAGCAGTACACAGATGAAAGCATGCTGTAATTAGTACTTCAAAGAAACACAGACACAGATGGATATTTTAATAATCAAAGCTTTTTAGCGAGGAATGCAGCTAAAGGACACCTAGAACACGGGAGTAAACATTTTACAAAAATAATTTTGGCCAATCAAATATTAACATGTTATTAGTTCAAACAGAGGAGTTGTTAGCTGATTTTGTTTGTGTTTTATTGTAGATTTTCACATTTCTGTTTTGAATATAAATCTTGTACTGTAAATCTTGTATTGTATAAAATCGAATTAGACTGACTGGTTGGCGTGCGTGCGTGCGTGCGTGCGTGCGTGCGTGCGTGCGTGCATGTTTGTGTGCGCACGCGTATTTGTATCTTTTTTGTATCTTGTATTCCAAAAAAAAACAAATTTTTTAAAATATATTTCTTGTCTGGATGCAGTCAACATTTGTACTCAAACATTGACATACAAATAGTTGCAGAATAAAATTCAATCAATTTTTCACAAAAACACATTTGTGCTCAGCAATCACGAAAGAATAACCTGTCTAAGCGTCCCTGGAATAGTTCCCATCAAAGTGCCGCACGACAGGACCGTGATCATAGTGGGCGTGGCTGTTTGTTTGTGCAGCCCCTCCACAGCCTATCAGCTGAGGCCATTTATGTGCCGTCCGCACTGTTGATGTGCGACGGGGCTCGCTCTCCTGGCTGTCTCCTCTGCTCCTTCCTTCCTCCTCTCTCACACTCATCCAAATTCTAACTGTTCATAAATCATATCTCAGTGCAAATTAGAGGTCAGATTTTGGTCACTAAAGTGGTACATCTTTCGTGGGTGAATTGGCCATTCAGTCTCACAAATTACCCACATATCTTTTGAATGAATTTCCGATTCCGGCTAAGGACGGCGCAAATGACACTTTCGTCTCTCGAACCGGACCCCACTTTGCAGTTCTCACATTTCCAGGGCGTTAAGATATGCCAGGTAATTCGTCGGCATAGCTACGCCAACGGGAAGACTAATGTGAGGACTCTAATGTTTCCTGGTGTGCCCTTTTCCCCCTTAATGGCAAAATCCCACTGTGCCGCCTTTTCCCGGGCCAGGGGCCTGTGACACAGGATGATATCCCATGATCCTCTTTGGCGGGAGGGCGGTCACCTTTGGGATAAATCATCGATGGTGTCTGCGGCGTGCGGTGTACGATGACCACAGCATCCGTGTTTGAGGAGCAGCTATGGAGGCGGCTGAAGAAGGAGGTAAGTTGGCGGTTGTTTCTCATACGGAATCGCACTCAGAACACTGGAGCGGCCATTTTGTAAAGAGCCAGGCCGACTCTGTCCAATCATATATATCAACACAGCACCCTGCCAGCCCAACACACCAACACTGAGAGGGGGGTAGGGGTGGGGTGGGATGGGGGGAATCAAAATAATGGGTATTGATTGTAGAACAGAGCGCTGACCCACAACACGGGGTGGTTTGCGGTATCGATCAAAGCCGAAAGCGACGCTTCTTGCTTCACAACATTCTCACATGGGCTCAGCCCAGCGGTTTTGAGAAGGCACTTTCTTCTGCTCTCAAGACGGTTTTCTTACACGTGCAGTGCGGCTGAAATCAGCGTAAACAAGCTTGGTAGCTGCTGACAAACGGTTATTGATTGACTTGGGTTTTTTAATGAGGTAGTGTGTGTATGTGCATGTGTGTGAAATAATTTGTGTATTTGTTTGTGTGTGTGTGTGTGTGTGTATGTGTATCCATGCTGCTGTGTGTCCCATGATACAGGGGCTACATCTGCAGGTCGTGTGCCTTGTTTCTGAACCCTGTGTGGACCGGCGAAAGCGCTTACACTGTGGGGACCGGGGAAAGCGCTTACATTGTGGGGACCGGGGAAAGCGCTTACACTGTGGGGACCGGGGAAAGCATTTACCCCACCCATTAATGTACCGCCCTTACCTGCTGGACATGCGGGTCGCTGAGGTTGACGTGCCCCCCCCCACCGTATACGGTGAGCAAAGTCAACGTAATAGACATGAGCTTTCAGAGGCTCCTCCCCCCTTTCCCTGTCAGTGCCAATCACACAGGATCCGTCCAATCAGCCAGAAGGCTGTTATTGTGCCCGCATCATTATCCGTTTCGGCCGATGGACACGAGATGTCAAAGTAATTAAGCCTTTCCTGTCACGGGCGGCCCCTCGCTCCCTGAAGCGCGAGGAGGCGGGTGCGGCGCGGAGGGTAAAGGTCAAAGGTCACGGGAAACAGATGGGGGAAAGACAAGGCAGTAGTGTTGATCGCCCGGAGGAACTGGGATGTGATTTATGAGGGCGCCCGCGGGGGCCAGCGCAGGTGTGTCTCTCTGATGATGTGGAGAGAGAGAGACGGAGCGAGAGAGACGGAGGGAGAGCGAGATACTCTCCAGCCCTTTTTGTTTGTACATAGGCAGCCCGTGACAGCCTCCATCGCCCGCGGTTACGGTTACCCTGCCCCCGGGGGTTTTTTTAACGGACACCCACGGTGCGGGGTCGAGGGCTGCTCCGGCGGGAGCCTGCCGACTGCCTCACCTGAGAGCCATAGCGACACAGTCGATCCGACGCTGTTCCCGTGAGGCACTCCGTGGCAGGCGGGGGGGGGTGGCGGGTGGCTTGACAACGGCGGCCGCTGATGAAAATAAACACCTCCGTTAGCGCCATCTGTTTCCCTGGCCTCGTTCGCGGCGACAGCCATCAGATCTTAGGAGCTGGCAGCACCGATGAGAGTGTAATTAGCCGGCTCTGCACTAAGTGTTCTACCCTTGACTTTAAATGCTAGGTGCATTAGCCATTGTTTCTCAATTAGAGCTCTCCGCTTACTTGAGTCTTATGTCTGTCTAATGACTCATCGGATTTGTTTATCTTTCACTACAAATAAATACATTCTGTTGTATACCGCAGTTTCCACTTTGATTTATGCAATATGATATTCTTCAGATATATTGTCGCATTTCAGGTGTTTTCCGTTAATATTGTGCTTCTTCTGAGATGGAAGTAGTTTTTAAACAATTAATTTAAATATTAAAATAAATTTAAATAGGACAATTGTGAATATTGTTTTCTATTTGGATTTTATATTTTGACTGTAAAACTTTTTTTTTTTTTCTTTTATTCTTTTTTGATATTATGTTCCTTTGACAACATTTGAATTTCACAACTGGTTTATAACTGCTTTACAAGGTCACTGCCACTATTTTTATTAAATTGTTTATTTTTTGATGGGGGCTGGGGGGTGGCTGGTGTGGAGGCTAACTGGAAACCTGGGACAGTTTCAGATCGGTTGTCTTTATGTACTTATATATACAGTATATGTATATATATATATATGGTTATTTATTTATCAAGAGAGATAAGATCTATGCCTTCATCCACTTTGTAAAATGCAGTGGCATGGACTATTTTCACAGCTTACTCACGAGCTGCTATTCATCACGCTACTTCACTAAAAAAACAATCCCTCATAAAACATGGTGAGAGAAAAATCCGATGAGCTACAATGTGTTTGTTTCTCTTAATTTTTCATTATCAGGGGAAACTGCAAGCAGCACAAGAAAAAAAGCAATAAATAGATAAATAAATAAATTGTGTGCGCTGATTGAATGAGATTGAGCTACTCGAGGGACAGGGGGTCAAAGTGTGCTCTTCCTGCGCGTTTTTCCATTTATTTAGTTGGTTGCGATTGTTTTCCTCAAAGAGGGTCGTGATAAAAGGCCTCATGGCGCCTGGCACCTCCGCTCCCAATGTTTACGGGCAATTTGCAGCGTCCCTGAAAAGGCAGAGAGTGACTTGCTGAAAGATGTTAGCACCGATCCAATCTGTCACCTGAGTTCACCCAGTCCCCTGCAATATGTGCCGTCTTCCTCCTGGAATGAATAGGACTAACTCCCACCCTTCCTTTCAACTCTTCACTTTATTATAATCCCGTCCTCAGCGGTTTGGACTCTGGCTGCGATACGTGGGAGTTCACCTCATTTTTCTGCCAATTACAGCCATAGGGGAGGCATGCTTCACTAAAGCAAAGGATTGTGGTAGGGGGGTGAGCCGAACCGTCGGGAAAATCCGACTCTGCGGTACGGGTGTTGTGTTCTTTTTCTTCCGGGAACCACTGCTGTCCGACTACTGCGGACCAATATCGGCGGTCGCAGAATTATGGGTCCTTTTCAGGGGTCCCGTACGTTTACGGGGCGTTGTGTGTTTAACCGCTCGCTTTCAGGTGGGCATTGGGGTTTCCTGCACACTAACGCCATTGGCTGATAGAGCGAGCATGTGAAACTCCCTTTGGCGAGCAGTGTGTGGACTGTGTCATCAGCATAAAGTACCCTATGGCCTACAGAGACATCTTGAGCACTGATTTCCTATAAAAGCACAACACAGGTGTTCCTTCTCATTATCCATTCACTTTCACTGCAGCGGCATTGTGCCTTTTCAGGTATAAAACACGCAAAGAAAAACAGGTCGTGTTTTCCTGATTTCAGCTGACACTGAAATTAACGTAAATAAGTGAGGAGGAAACATTGAGTGTGGGGTGGAGGGGGGGGGGGGGGTTAGTAAATAAAAATGTAATTCTTGCTCAATTACCTGTCGCTAAAAGTAATGGACAAACCACACTGTAGGTTACATTGTATAGATCCCTCGAATACCCTCAGTCAGTATCTGCTTTAATTCTGCACCAGGCGGACTGTTCCAGAATGTTCTGGGTTAACCGGCCGGGGCTGGTGCTCGCCTGTCCGTCACCATTAAGCCTCTGAGGTCTCAATTCTCACACCCCCCCCCCCCCCCCTCCCAAGGGAGGTCCTAAACCACTCAATTAGTGCGCATTAATGCATTCGTCTAATTACCCTTTCCTAACGAGCTCCAGTAACGATACAGCTGCCTCAGCCTGGACCCCCATGATGTCACACAGGCACCGATCGGCCAATCCTTGTTCTGTACACTTGTTTGTTTGCCTAGGTTCAGTCATGTGATGTTCGATAGTCTTGGAATCAGTCAGAAGGAATTTTTCAAGTTTTGTTTTTTGATATTACAAAACAATTATAAATTAAATATATATAAATATATGTATATTCAAATACAAATGCTGTGTATCTATCTATCTATCTATCTATCTATCTATCTATCTATCTATCTATCTATCTATCTATCTATCTATCTATCTATCTATCTATCTATCTATCTATCTATCTATCTATCTATCTATCTATCTATCTATCTCAAAGTTTAGTGCTATTCATCAACCTGCAAACTGTATAACAAATAAGTTTAAAGGGGAATTCCACAGGAAAATTGTGTTTGATTTGTAGAAAAGTAGCTGGGTTGGCTGCATGTTCAGCTCCGGATCCGGCCGTGTATTCAGGCTCAAAACAGAAGCCTTACACCTACAAAAAAATCTAGTAATATATTAAAAACATTGCAATTTTTCAAATGCCAAAAAGCTGATGTGTGGCTTAGCTTCTGCATTGCACACAGATTAAAAAAACCCCACATTTGCACCTTTCTTTAATGCCAAGAAGTTGTGGCTAACAACAGCTAACGCACTAGCCAGAGAATGACATCATTAACATGCTTCTGTAATCGAATTCTCAAAGTGAAACCGTTCAGTTATGGTCAGCTCACTAATGTTAGTCTATTTTTCATGGTCATGGATCATGATGTAGTTGACATGGTTCCTTACGGCAGAGGAGATGTCAAGAATGATGCTGGAGGCCGCTGGGTTGGATCATTTGTCCACTCTTTAGGAAACGACGTGTCAATGTAATTTTCTGACTTAGCAATGATAGCTAGCTTGATCTACGGTGTGTCCCTACTCAGAACAGTAACAGACGCGGCATTGTTTTCCCTCTCGCTGGCTCCGCCTGCGTGTCTATGTAACTTACAGCCCACTGACTGCACTGTAGTTTTTCAAAAAGAGGAAGGGTAGAGGTGTACGTCATTTTGACGTATACTTCTGCCAAAATGTCGTCTTTATTTCATCCCAGAAATGATTTTGGCCAGCCACAAAGAGAGACTTAATTAGTTGTGCCTTGATCTGTTAAATAAGGTTAATGTTGAATTACCCTTTAACAATGTTAAGTCTATGCTAACCAAAATGAATGAAAATACAAATTATTTTACTGTGCAAAAAAAAGTTTAATATAATTGAAATTAGAAAGTGAAGGACAAACCACAATGCGTTAGGAGACACACGCACACGCGCACACACACACACACACATGCACATGCAAACGCACACACACTAATGGGAAGAGCAATAATAGAGACACATTTGCAATTTTGTGTGAAATTTTAACATACTGGAGCCTCTACTTGCTTTGAAAGTCGGGTGATTTATTGAAATAAGGGATACTTTAATCCTTCCTTCATCCTCTCCCTCCTCTCCCTCCTCTCCCTCCCTCCCTCTCTCCCTCTCTCCCTCTCTCCCTCCCTCCCACCCTCCCACCGTGCTGCTGTCATTTGAACCAGTCTGAGCTTTATCCCAGAAGCCATTTTCAGATCCACCTCAGTCCTCCAACACTGTACTGGAGCTCACGTAAAAAATTAAAACAATGAAGAAGAAGAAACATTGTCCTTAATGTGAACTAGTCAAAATGCATGCAAGTATGTATATTTGTGTATGTACACATGTACATGTATGGATATGTGTATGTATGAACACGTGTGTGTGTGTGTGTGTGTGCTTTCATGCGTGCATGTGTGTACTAAATATGAAGCACTCAGTATTAACAAAAACAAAAACAATATCTGTCCTGCAGTTGTTTGTTTTAAGCAAACATAAAAGTCCTTCCTCTGCAGGATTTTATTAATTTTTTTGTTACATTTGAAGAGAAATAAAAGCGGAAGAAATGGAGGACTGAATCTATAAGTGATTGCGTGTGAAGGGAACGTGGCACGGCTGGTCCGTTTAATGGCTCTTGATGCAGTTCTCTGTTGAAGGAAAAGCCGCTATGTTTTCACTTTAAACCCATCGCACGTCAGCAAGCCATTTTCAGACAAAGTGCTTGTGTTTTCCCTGTCAAAGCCAAGACTAGTTTATCTCCTCACAGGGGTGCTCGTTGATACGAATAACATTTAAGGGAGGGTTCAAACGTTCACCGTTAAAAGCAGAAAATGACTTCTACTATTGGGAGAGAAAGTATCCAAATTTCCTGGTATTAACGTTCTCTGTTTAATGCAAACAGCGTTTTTAATGGTCAGGTTTTAATCCTATTTCATTACAAAATGACTTGCCGCAGCCATTTTAGAGTTTAGTTTATGGATTAACCTTTTTAGCTCACTCCTAGCGTGGCGTGCTGTCTCTGGGAGTTCTCCTGCACACTAAATCTATATGAGCTTACATTGTATTTAGCTGCAAACTGGGCCCTGGTGTGGGATAAAATTTTCAGTAACACTTAGATTACAGTGTAGTTATAAATGCTTAATTAATTATTAATAACCACATTATACATACATGTTTTACACATGCATTAAAAATACACTGTTGACAGTTTGTCGGCGTTAATAAATCTCAGTAATTTATTAAGAGGGAGGCCATGTTGCCAGATTGAGAACACTACACACAAGGTTGCATTATTGAGATGGTGTATTAGCAACACTATAGGTATCACACTTTCTGGAATGTCTAGAACCTGGAATCCTGCCCTGATCAAATATGTTAATAAAATGTGTTATTCATGCGTTTGCTAATCAGCATCTTATTTGTAATGATATTCGGCAATACGTTAAGCCGTGTTTTAAACGGTAACACTTTAGAATACGGCGCAGTTATAAATGTTTAATAGCGCAGTAGTAACTGTACCGTACTTTAGTGGGAGCAGAATGTTCTCTGTTTTACAGAGAGCTGTAGGATTAGCAACTAGGAAACGGTGTCTGGGGAGGTAAACAGCAGTGATTCCATTGGCTGCAGTTGGCCAAATACTGTATGCCTCCTGTAAATATCATCTGTTCAAACTATGAAAGGGTGTGGATGAAAATCATAACACTGCTGCTTTCTTTCTTTTGTAGAGCTATCTATGTCTTACTACAGGTGTTCAGCGACTGGCAAACTGTTGGTAATACATGAGAAAATAATGTAAGCATTTGCTTATTCATCGCATAGCTGAGGTCAAAGCTCCTCTGAATTCTCAGTAATTTCTGTGTTGTGCTATGTTACCAGAAGCAACTGTTAAAAATCATAATGGGTCTGCCTTTCATGTGGTAAATATGGATTTATTTATTCATCTATCTGTTTATTTGCAGCAGCAGAAACAGACGAGATAAATTAAATCTAATTACCCTAGCTCAACATCTAGGTCAACAAGTCATTTCACATAGACAAACACAACCCACTGTCTGAAAGAACACAAGCCACACTTTTTGATTGCTGTAAACCTTTGAATCACACATTCAAAACTTTAGCATTCAGTGCCAAATTAGAAAGGAAAGCTGCAATCTCAGCAATGCTTCAACAATGTGCATGCAACTATTTTGCCATAACGGAACAAGACAAATTGTTATTGTTTTTATTGTTGAATGAACTGTTCAGTGAATATGGAATTCATTATTAGAGTACTCGTAGCAACCAGATATATTTGTGAAGAAAAGAGGAATAAGGACAAACCTACAGCAATCAAAATCATCATTATGCAACGAAGATATGCACAGACCCCAAGCTAATAGTTCAGCCAAGCAGATTGTATACCGACAGCCCCACCCAGTAAGTGAAATAAGTGGCTGCTTTGGGCCCCGCAACTGCCAGGGGACCCCTAATTATTCTAATATACGTATATATATATATATATATATTATTTATAACGCTGGGTTGGGGTGGGGGATCAAATCCTGTGTATGGCCCCTTAAAGGCTAGGGCGACGCTACACGTAGGCTACACGTCAGGCTACGCTAAGTAAAGCGCACGCCGACATATTTGCCTTATTCAGTTCTCCCGGGCGATGTGTAAAAATATGGGTGAGCTTTGCTGACCGCTGTTTTATTCCCCTCTGTCTCTGGAGGATCCATTTTAATATAGGATGCAGCCAGCAGCAGCGGTGACATTTATTGATCAGCGTTGCTTTATTGAAATGTAGAGGAGCCCCACACTTACCGCTAATAAGGGATGGTTTATAAAGGATGTTAGCGTCTCAGTGTCCCTCCACCCTTTCCGCACGCTTTTATCTCTCTCTTTTTGTTGTTTTTTGTCTTCATTTGTCCGTACTGTTTTGTCAGCTCTCTCAGGAAGCCGCAGACAAATCGATGGTTTAAAAAAGAGAGCGCTGGGGAGGTATTCGGTACGTGACATCCTCTTAATGCTGAAGAGGTACAACACTGCTGAACTTGCACTCTTTATTTCTTTATTTATTTATTGTTTTTTTTTTTTTCTTCTTTTTCTAAGAAGCTTTCTGCAAAAATACGTGTGTTAGCAGCACAAAGCAAAATGGCTGATTCTCACCGGGACTGGCCTCTGAGAGGTTGGACTGACTGCAGAGGCCGCAGTGTCACCGTCTCTCGGAGTTTAATTAATGCCGTGCGGTCGTCCTCCTCGCTGCATAAAAGACGGCCGTCATTGGGAAGTAACAACGTACACAAAGCCAAATCTATCCCTGACCCCAAAGTGAACCCTAAACAAAATGGCACCTCACTAACCTCTCAACTCTCTAACATCTAACCCACTTTCCTCTGCGCCGATTGTGTTAGTCTCTTCATCAGACTCATTTTGGGGTCAAGTCAATGAGCCAGAACTAAATGTGTCATGTATAAAAATTCCTAGCAGGCCTCGGAACCTTTAATTACTGCTGCCATGGCGACAAGTAGAGACCTCTGTGGCTTTTAAAGAAGGGTGATTTTTGGGTCGTTTGTGCCATTGGATATGAGAGTGTGACAATACAAAGACTGAAAGAAGCTCATTTATTTTTAAGCTAAACCTACAATGGAGTTTTATGCATGGCTGGAAGGACCATATGCTACAAACTGAAAAAATACTGCTTCTAAAAAGAACAAAAACAATTAATGAGAAACTAAATGGAATTAAAAGGGTAAACGGTAAGAGCTCTGGTTCAGGATGAGGTGTGTGGGAGCACGGTACGGCTCTTTAAAATATTAAAATTATACCGTAGATTATAACAATATAACCTCAGAAACCATTTTACAAATCGACCGTTTGAAAAATTGCGCCTGTCGTAGAGGTCTTATCTATATTTGAACTGCCCTCATTGTCTGATTGAGAAAGGCGGTCACATGGGCTGTTTCAGGCAGATTATTGTAGTGTCATTGTGAGCTATAGTGGAAGGGGTGATGTAGCCTAAACACACATGGCTTCAGCGGGCTCTGTGGAAGGCCTCCCCCCACCCCCCCTCGGTTATGCTCACAGCAGTGAAAATAATGATCTGGACTTTCACCCTGGAGTTTCACACAAAAAAAATAAAAATGACCTTCATCTTTTCTTTACAGACTCGCAGAAGCGGGCGTCTGGCGTGAGGGCACTCTCTCGTAGATTGATGGCGAAAAGTCGTCGACATAAAAAAAAAAAAAATGCATTAAGAAAATTGTGACATGAGATATAGCAAAGAAAATGGCGTCCAATAAACTGCTGTTCAATGAGCCAAAGCTGTCCCTGGCTTTCTTTGGCCGTTCCCCAGAGGATACGAAAGAGGGGGCATTTCGGACGACGTGCTAATTTTTTGGCCTCCTTACCTACGTGGGCTGGGATTTGTCATGAAGCGCCCAGTCACCTTTGACCCAAGGGGGTCACGGGGAGTTATCCTGTTTGCACAACTTTTGCCATTTGTTTGTTCGAGTGCCAGTATTCTGCTGTATAAATACTTTTCCTGAATTCCTTTGTCGAAGCTTCATGACAAGCAGCTAATTGGAAAGATTATGCTGCCTCCCTGTAGAGTATTTCGCAGGCTTGCGGGGAGAAGGACGCCCACGTTTTAACCGCTGCGCATTCCCGCCGAGGCGCCATCGGCTCGACGGTACGGTGACAAGCTGAACGATGCGAGCGCGATATCGGGCCTTGTGTCAAAGGCTTCCTCCGCACAGCGTGTGGCGATATGCAAAATGTGACAGTTCATTATGTCACTTGGGTCAGACACATTCGCTGGCGTTCATGGAGAAATAAGGAAAAGAGGATCCAGAGGACCGCTGGATGTGTTACTGAGTGTCTGTATGTCTTACACGTAAGGGTTACTGGCGTGCTGTGTTTGTGCTATCTGTCTGTAGATCTTAAACGTATGGGTTACCGGCGTGCTGTGTTTGTGTTTTCTGTCTGTATGTCTTACTGGCGTGCTGTGTTTGTGTTTTCTGCCTGTAGGTCCTACACGTATGGGTTACACACACACAAGCATGCATGCACTTGCGCACACACACACACACACACACACACCCTCTTCCCCAGGTCAGTGTTTTTCATCGCCCGTGTTCAAAGGAGCCTGTGCAAGGTTTTCTTTTCTTTGGTACAGAATTTCAGATGAATCCATTTCTTTCAAATTTCAGTCTTCCTCCCTCAAGGTGCCATTTCTTCCTATGGAAGGCCCCTGCATGACCCAGTGCTGCTGTGCTGTTTCAGAAACTGAGGAGAGTAATAGATGTCTTGAGCTGCAATGTTTGGAAGGTTAAACGATCATGTTGCATTTTTCCATTTTATATTTATTTTCAGATGATTCTTTTCTTTTTTTATACTGATGAACAGAATGTGTAAGATGCTTGACATATATGCAAAGTTAAAAACCGCTTTTTATTTAAACCCCAGCCCGCCATATTTGTAATGCTTAATCATGTTTGTATCCTTTAAGCTGGACCAAAGCCATTGTATGTCAGTCTGTAGGAGAGGAGGTCCACATTGGTCTGGTGTGAACCCTTGGATCAATCCAGCACGCATGACCCTTCCAGAGCTCTTAGGGTTACTGCAAGTGGTGGACCGTGACGCAAAGTCAGGCCCGATGGAGAGGCATCGTTGACAGCCCCAGCTACCTAAGGGATGACCGGCCTCAGTGCAGCACTTAATCATGTCTGTAGGCTTGTAGGGCCGGTCCTTACTCTGTCGTGTCCTGCGTGGAATCGGGAGAGCACACCCTCGCTGTGTGAAGCACGCGCTCAGAATAAATCAAACCTATGCTGAACACGGCAAATTATTTCTGGCTGATAATATTGTTTCATACAGTTATTCTCATAGGAAATACTGTTTATACAATGGTATTCAGGACCACACGTAAGGGGGGGTGAGGGCTTTGAGGGGCCCCTGTAACTGGATAGGGCCCAATAACAGATTACATTTGCACCCCCCCCCCCCCCCTCCCCCGGCGGTTTACGAATACAATTTTGTGTACGGCCCCAAAAGTTCAGGGGCGGCCCTGATTGTATTACTATTTACTGCTTAGCATGCAAGTTTGGCATCTTAAACGGCACATATATTTCCATATTACATATTTATATAGCTCATATTTACATAGCTCCAAGACAGCGGCACAAATCAGGTTAATGGCTTCTCTTAAAGCCCCTGGCAACAAAGCCTAAAATCGTTAAAATGTATGTATGATATCAAACTTGAGTGTGTTATTAAGCATCCACCAAAGTTTGAATGGAAAAAAAAATATATATAAATATGACAAAAACAGCTGATCAGACCTGTATTAGGACGGTCGGGGTCTGGTTGTTTGACATTCCTCTGTCCAAGAAGACTCGTTGGGTAGTTCACATGTTGAATGCCACGGAATTGTTTGGTTGGTTACCCTGGCGACTAAAGCTCCACTCCGCTTAAGTTCTGTGTGTTAAAAAAAATAAAATCAACTGTGCTGTACCCAGCACCGGTGAGCGCAGCGATGAGAAGACGTATGTGACATTAGCTAACGTTAGTGCTACACACCCAACGTTAGCCAAGATACGCATAACGTTACTGAAAGTAGTAAATCCACAGGGCTAGCTAACACTGGCCGTGTTTGAATAAGGCATTAATATGGGAACGCATTAGTTTTGACAAATGCTGGTGGGCGGGACAAGCGACATGGGCATATTGTATGTCCACAAGACCCAAATTAACCTAATTAGAAGGAAATCACAAATATTTGTTCCCTGGGGCATCAAAGGACCAACGGAAGTCTCAACAGGCACGACTCAAACCCAAGACTTGTGCAGGGTACTTGACATCTCCACGGTAACCCCCACCATCCTTCAGATTCTCCTCCGGGTGTAAACTATTTGGTGTAAAATATTTGCTGCCACGCCCCTCTCGTCCCGGGGGCGGATGGACGAGTCAAGAGCTCTCAGCCAGGTGCCGGTTTCCCCCCCGAGCTCCATGGAAACGGCAGATCGGTTTCTGGCACAGATCCTCTCCACATGAAATACACGGCTGGAGAGTAAGAACAGATGGCTGAAGTAGAAGGTTATAATTCAGGAACAAAAGGCTAATTGATTCTAGTGCTACACGCGCACACACACATACACCCCAACCCCTCCTGTCCCCCTTGCTTTTATGCCTTTAATTCCACTTCCTCTTTAGTCTCCCGTCTCATGTCCTGACTCATCTATTTGCACAGGCGGCTGGGTCTGCTGCTGACGGCAAAGACAAGTGGGGAACGCAAGGACACCCACGGTCCTGACGCCAACCCTGGGGAGAGAGCAAGGTGATGGTAGGTGTGTGTTATTGGGGGAGACAGCAGGGTGATGGTAGGTGTGTGTTATTGGGGGAGACAGCAGGGTGATGGTAGGTGTGTGTTATTGGGGGAGACTGCAGGGTGATGGTAGGTGTGTGTTATTGGGGGAGAGAGCAGGGCGATGGTAGGTGTGTGCTATTGGGGGAGACAGCAGGGTGATGGTAGGTGTGTGTTATTGGGGGGGACAGCAGGGTGATGGTAGGTGTGTGTTATTGGGGGGGACAGCAGGGTGATGGTAGGTGTGTGTTATTGGGGGAGACAGCAGGGTGATGGTAGGTGTGTGTTATTGGGGGAGAGAGCAGGGTGATGATAGGTGTGTGTTATTGGGGGGGACAGCAGGGTGATGGTAGGTGTGTGTTATTGGGGGAGGCAGCAGGGTGATGGTAGGTGTGTGTTATTGGGGGAGTCACCAGGGTGATGGTAGGTGTGTGTTATTGGGGGAGAGAGCAGGGCGATGGTAGGTGTGTGTTATTGGGGGGGACAGCAGTGTGATGGTAGGTGTGTGTTATTGGGGGAGGCAGCAGGGTGATGGTAGGTGTGTGTTATTGGGGGAGAGAGCAGGGCGATGGTAGGTGTGTGTTATTGGGGGAGAGAGCAGGGCGATGGTAGGTGTGTGTTATTGGGGGAGACAGCAGGGTGATGGTAGGTGTGTGTTATTGGGGGAGACAGCAGGGCGATGGTAGGTGTGTGTTATTGGGGGAGACAGCAGGGTGATGGTAGCTGTGTGTTATTGGGGGAGACAGCAGGGTGATGGTAGGTGTGTGTTATTGGGGGAGAGAGGAGGGTGATGGTAGGTGTGTGTTATTGGGGGAGACAGCATGGTGATGGTAGGTGTGTGTTATTGGGGGAGACAGCAGGGTGATGGTAGGTGTGTGTTATTGGGGGAGGCAGCAGGGTGATGGTAGGTGTGTGTTATTGGGGGAGAGAGCAGGGTGATGGTAGGTGTGTGTTATTGGGGGGGACAGCAGGGTGATGGTAGGTGTGTGTTATTGGGGGAGACTGCAGGGTGATGGTAGGTGTGTGTTATTGGGGGGGACAGCAGGGTGATGGTAGGTGTGTGTTATTGGGGGAGACTGCAGGGTGATGGTAGGTGTGTGTTATTGGGGGAGACAGCAGGGCGATGGTAGGTGTGTGTTATTGGGGGAGACAGCAGGGTGATGGTAGGTGTGTGTTATTGGGGGAGGCAGCAGGGTGATGGTAGGTGTGTGTTATTGGGGGAGGCAGCAGGGTGATGGTAGGTGTGTGTTATTGGGGGAGAGAGCAGGGTGATGGTAGGTGTGTGTTATTGGGGGGGACAGCAGGGTGATGGTAGGTGTGTGTTATTGGGGGAGAGAGGAGGGTGATGGTAGGTGTGTGTTATTGGTGGGACAGCAGGGTGATGGTAGGTGTGTGTTATTGGGGGGGACAGCAGGGTGATGGTAGGTGTGTGTTATTGGGGGGGACAGCAGGGTGATGGTAGGTGTGTGTTATTGGGGGGGACAGCAGGGCGATGGTAGGTGTGTGTTATTGGGGGAGAGAGCAGGGTGATGGTAGGTGTGTGTTATTGATAGCAGGGTGTGTTTACCCTACAACACACACCTACCGTCACCCTGCCGTCTTCCCCAGGGTTGGCATTGGGACTGAGGGTGTCTTTGCTGTCAGCGGCGGACCCATCCTCACCATACGTCATATCTCCACCCTCAACTTTTTAATTTATTTCCATCAGCTGGTTTCATTTTCCTTTGCTTCCTATTTTTATTTTATTTTTTTAAACCATAAGCCTCTGCTTCAGTGGGTCCAGTAACTTTCAATTGTATTTTTACAGGATTTTTTTTATTTTTGATTTTCAGTGGATGAAAACTGAAATCCTACCTGGAGTGTTTAAGTTGCTGTCTCTTGTAGCTTTCTAGCTGTTCATGGTAATCACTGTGAAGGGGACCTGCAGCATGGGATCGCATCAAATCGGCTGCCCTCCTCCTTTCTCTCTCCGACACTTTCTCCAGTCATTTATCGCCTCCATCCCTCCCTCCCTCCCTCTCTCCCTCCCTCCCTCGCTCCCTCCCTCCCTCTCTCCCTCCCTCACCTCCATGTGTGATCAGCTGAATAAATAATTTGGGTGTGCTTTTCAGGCTCTATGGCAACTTCCTGTTTCAACTGCATCTATTAAGAGAGGTTTGATGACGTGCTTAACGGCCTGTTTGAAATGTGTGTTTATTTTTCACCTGAGAAAGTATGTGTTTGTTAAAACTATACATGCCCGTGCTTTCTAATGTAGCCTACTATATATTACAATAAAGGACGTGTGTTCGACAGCCTGTTTGATGCTGTGTTCCTGTTTAGCGGCATGTTCGAAGCTCGTCAGCCTGTTTGGCAACGTGTTTCACCTGTTTGACAACGTGTTTGATGAAATGTTTGACAGCATATTTGTCAACTTTCTTGATGGCATGCTTGACGACGTTTGTTAGCCTGCTTGACAGTGTGTTCAATGGTGGCTTCAATGTGTTTGATATATATATATATATATTTGACGCCATATTTGACGTTGTGTCCGATGGCGTATTCAATAGTATTTTTAACAAAGTTTGACGCCATATTTGACAGCGTGTTCGGTAAGGTGATTGACAGCCTGTTGATGCCCTACTTGACGTTGATGTTTGATGGCCTCTTTGACGACATGTTTGATGATGTGCCCAATGGCGTGCTTGACGAGCTGTGCGACAGTGTGCTTGATGTGTTGTTTATGCCATGTTTCATGCCAATGGCAGGCGATTATAGGAACCTAGAGCCTTAACGGTTTGAGTAGATGCCGCCGGAACACATCGGCAGGTGGCCACACGTGTTCCCACACACACAAATCCTGGCGAACACCCTACATGGCCTATAGCACACTGTTTTGGAAACGCACATGTTGTCCTGTTCATTCTCATTGTACACACTTTCCCAGAATGCACCGTTCTCATCTGGGACAGCCGGGGATGAGCTGGGTTCACCTGCATGAGAAGCTGACTCAGTAACTGACTGAAAGGTTGTTAAAAATGTATATAATGTATGAACGGTGTGCAAGAGGTCAGGTCAGTGATTTTGGGGACAGCGTGTGTGTGTGTGTGTGTGTGTGTATGTGCTTGTGTGTGTGTGTGTGTGTGTGTGTGTGTGTGTGTGTGTGTGCGTGTGCGCACGTGTGTGTGTGTGTGTGTGTGTGCGTGTGCGCACGTGTGTGTGTGTGTGTGTGCGTGTGCGCACGTGTGTGTGTGTGTGTGCTCATGTGCGTGTGTGCGTGCCCGCCTTTACCGCAGCTGTTAATAATTTAGACGATGTCATAGTCTGTTAGGCTGTCTCATGAATGATGTAAGGCCCAGAGGTCACTTTAGGTTACGAAGCTCGATCTCTGCTCAGTGCAGTCTGGGCCTCGGCAGCCACCGTAGCCACAGAGGGGTTGGCGGGGGGGGGCAGAGGATGTCAACCTTGACCCTTTGGGATTGGCTGACCTCACTGCCCCCCCCCCCCCAGCCAAATTCATCTTTGGATTAGTCACAACGGCCACCATCCAGTCGGGACAGTCCAATTAAAATGTTTTTAATTTTTATCATTAATTTAGCACAAGGCGCTTGACTTTGCTCGCCCGGTTTCTCGTGCGGGCTGCTGGGCGGGTTTCCACTCTGGATTCGTATACCGCGCGCACGTTCAGGTGCGCTTTGACATTTCCTAAAGGGCAAATTTTAGGCAAATGTCCCATTCTGACTGCTTTCATTTGTCACACAAATAGCTTTTTCACGTCATTTTCTGTTTCCGGAGGGGAAAAAGTGAAACATGTTTTTGGTGTGATAAAATTTTCATTGCAATCAAGCGAGATCGCATTTACAAGAAAAGGGGAGACCTGTCTTTCTCGGATTGATCTGAAGTAGGACCACAAATGCTCTTAAAGTTTCTCACAAACTGTTTGACGGTATCGGTGCATATTGACAAAATGTGATTAAGCTGGCAGTGTATGTGCCCACATTAAAACCCAGACATGAGGAAACATTTTGTTAGAACACGCTGTGCTCCGCACATTTTCAGCCTCATCATATGTGATATTTTGTTTTCCTCTTTTGTGCTATTTTTTAAAATTTATTTTCATATTATTTTGCATGACTGTAACACCCCCTCAACCCACAACATGTCCCTCTACTTCCCCCCGCATCAAAAATAACCCTTTATATCCAGCCACCCCATTTCCACCCCACAGTACCCCAAAACTTCCACCCCACAGTCCCCCAAATCCTTTACCCCACAGTCCCTCAAAACCTCCACCCCACTGTACCCCAAAACCCTCCACCCCACAGTCCACCAATAAAATATTAAAGAAAATTGGCAGTGGACACATGTGGAAGGATATGTTATGTTATGTGAATCAATATTTCTTAATGGCTTCTGAAAAATATTTTCAGAGAGAATAAAGAAAAGAAGCCCCTGATTGTGAGGAGGAGGAGGAGGAGGAGGAGGAGGAGGAGGAGGCTAAGGATGTACAGGACTTTACTGCAGGTAGGTCCAAGCCAAGACCCCCCCAAATCCTGTATCCCACCCCACTCCAGTGTTAGCAGGAGGAGGCTAAGGATGTACAGGACTTTACTGCAGGTAGGGCCAAGCCAAGATACCCCACCAGCCCCCAAAGGAGAGCTGAAAAACAAAAGCGTCTTTTCCGATGATTAATCACTTGTGTTTGAGGGCAAAAGTGGTCCAGACAGGAAGCCAGTGGTGACAGGAGAGGGACGGCCCATGGGGAGATGCAGCTATGGGGTCAGCCAGAGGACACTTTATGAAACAATGCGTCAAAAGTAAGAACCAGCGACTCCAGCTATCTTTTCCTCTTCATGTATTTGCATGTAACAGCATTAAGGCTCACGATAAAGGAACTGAAATATCATGAGATGTTCTTCAATTGAAGTCATTATTCAGCCAAATGTGGGTGTTAAACTCTGTATGAATCAAAGAAATGAATAAAAAAAAGATTGAAAGAAGTAGAATGTAACCATGTTGTTAAGCAATTATATGCATGATATCTGGGCCCATTTTTATTATGGAAACATAATTAATATAAGCCCCAGTACTGAAGCAAACTTGCACGACCAAAACTTTATTTGGTGAGTCTCCATGTCAGAAAATTTAAACGTTCCACTAAGTTTTACACATTATGAAAAATCGTTTGATTATGCACTGCAATACAAACATAGGCCTATAATTCGCATGGCTTTACAATCTGTGAGAAGGTTGGCTGGATGAAAACAACAAAACCTAGTGAACTAAACATTAAAATAAAAAGACATAATCACTACATTGATTTTCCCATTCTTGCATTTCCACGAGATGAAAAAATTTCCTCATTTATCTTTTAAGTAGAGCATAATGAGAGTCCAGTACTGAGAAGGCAATTATTAAAGCATAAAAATAAATAGGGGGGTTGATTATTTTTCCAAACTGCATACCACTAAGTTCAACCGCATTATCATATAAACCAGAATAGAGGATTCGTAGAGGATAATGTTTCTCTGGAACAGATTACTTCATGTTGACTTGTAGTTTGGAGTCCAGCCCGCACCACTAAGTAGAGCTTATAAACATGGATGCTTGCTCCAATTGCAGCCTTGTAAATTATTAGAAACATTTTTCTGGTATTTTTATTTTTATTTTTTTTATTTTTTTTGTGTGTGTTGAAAGTCTATATACTCTGAACATTCAATAGAAACAATTTCTAGTTTGTTTTTGTTGGCTTTGAGTGTCATCTCCTTTTGGGCCAGGAGTGGGAGGGGTAGAGATTTCACTTGGGGACGGTCAAGGACAAATGTAAAAGTAAAAATGGAAATAGAAATAATAGATGGAGATGGGCAGGGGAAGGGGTGCTAGGAATGTCACGAGCGGGTGAGAGAGGGTGAAAGTTCACTCTTGCACGTGCAGCAACTGCTAATATCGTAGAATCTTGAAATATCCATTCCAACTCTCCAGTGAAAACTCCTAGAATGAAAGAGTGAATTGCTTTCAACTGCTCTGAGCTTCACCTGCAAGCCCGTGGTGATTTTTTCATTATGTTTTGGTCTATGAGGTCATTATGTTTTGGTCTATGAGGTCATTATGTTTTGGTCTATGAGGTCATTATGTTTTGGTCTATGAGGTCATTATGTTTTGGTCTATGAGGTCGCCATCAGCAATGTTGCTTCTGTGATGAAGGCGCTGTACCACAGAATTAGAATCTTTTGCCCGGACTTTAATGTATGGAGGGGAAAAAAACATCGAAAGGAATAATGTGGAAAAATAATAAACATATAACGTTGTTATATTTCTGGAAGCAGGTCACTGTGAGCGCATCGCTGGCTGTTGAGGCAGGGCCTCAGGAGCAGTGGCTTCGCTTGGCGGTTGAAGCGGCTCGGCGGTAGCTGGCGTCTGAAGCGTGGCGGGATGCGGGTAGTTCCCGCGGCGACACGCGTGTTCCTCCTGCTGACCCCGCTGCGTTTAAAGCGCGCCCCGGCGGGCTGACTCCGCCCGGGCAGCGGGGAGGCGGGAGGTCTCACTTCACCCCTGTAATCCGATTGGATCAAACGGAGGCCGCCACGGGAATGATCATGTGACCACGCGGCGAACAAGCGAGGCCGTGCTGGCAGCGGGGGTAGGGGGTCGGGTGGGTTTGCCCCCGTGCCCGATGAATATGAATCGGCTCATTCATATTTCAGTTTTGGCTATAAAGGGCGGGAGGGGGTTTTGGGGGTGTGGGTGGGGGGGTCAAACGCTGAGATTTCGAGTCAGAGAGGTCCTCAGGTGGAGAGAGGTTTGGGCTAATGTTAAGCAAACACGACTTGGCGGGAGTTTAATTAAGGGGGGTTATGCCCTCAGCACAGGGGGGCGTTTGACACAACGGGGCCCCCTGCTGGCTCATTCGGCCCCGCGTCTGTACAGAAAACTGGCCTTGGCTCAAGTGGAAATGAGATGCGCTTTGAATTCAAGCTTCCACGCTGACGCTCCGTATCGCCTGCTAGCATGCGCGTACGTAGCTACCACGGCTATGGCTCCAGGGGACTGGACACGGTTACGGAGCAGAGATGGCCCAGGGGGGGAAAAAACGACTGCGACCTGCTTAAGCGAGTGATTTAAACGGGCCATTTGGGCCCAGACAGCCGTCCAGCCAATAGGAAACTGAACCAATCCACCAAATCCGAAACACGACGTGGCCAATGAGATGCGACTCCCTAGGGAGGGGTGGAGCCTGCTGGAGATTACCCTGTTCCATTAACCCCTCCCCAATCCCAGCGAAGCCAAGCTTGTCCTATTTCCAAAACCTGATTTGAAGTTACGTGAGAAAAATGTGAAATCCTGTAGATGCCCAACTGGTATAAATGCCAGCCCCTCACCAGGCAGTGAGACGCTTGGCTGGGATTATAGCACTCCAATCATTACAGCTTCATATAAATGTGTTGAAAGGATATAATTATCCTCTTCGGGGGGAGATGCTAAGGATTGATTGAAACGGTTTTTGGGTTGATGTGAAAGCCAGGCAGAAGGGCCATGGTAAGGAAACATATTCTGAGGGCCAGTAAAGAGGGCAGCAGTGTAGTGCAATGGTTCGAGCACTGGGCTTGTAACCCGAAGGTTGTAGGTTTGATTCCCAGGTATGACACTGCCACTGTACCCTTGAGCAAGGTGCTTAACCTGAATTGCTTCTGTAAAAACACACTTCACACCTGCTTAATGCTCAAAAAAAAATACAAGTAACGGTATTTTACATTACCATGCAACCGGTTGATGTTTCGACCACATAGGTCTTCATCGGATCCTTGCGCAGGGATTGTTTGGGTTTGCGTACGTTTGCTCTGATACCGAGGAAGCACATTCTTGCATGGATTGGGTTTAGTTTCTTTCACAGTCACTGTGAAGCCACATGAGATCCACTTGGATGAAATTGCTGTGAAAGTGTTGAAAAAGCCCTTGGAACAGACCCTGAACAAGTGCACTTGGGGGACAGGACAAAAAGAACATGTTAAAAAATATTCCAGAGCCCATAAATCTAAACTGGACACGAGTTCAGTGCTGCTAGCAGCACTCTTCGGTTCCAAGGCTTACTGGTGTCATCAGCAATGACACGCCATGCTGATTAACTGCTTAATGCACAGTACATATCATAAAAATATAACATTGTGGCACATGTAAACTTAAAATAAGTGATTAATCTCGTTTCCTGGGATCCTGG
Source organism: Synaphobranchus kaupii (assembly GCA_029718625.1). NCBI lineage: Eukaryota > Metazoa > Chordata > Actinopteri > Anguilliformes > Synaphobranchidae > Synaphobranchus > Synaphobranchus kaupii. The sequence continues at coordinate 115,051,692 of CM056379.1, read as the reverse complement.
TATTTCCCATAACAATTCCTTCCTGTTTCCCGACCAGGAGTGACGTCGAGAAACCGGAAAAAGTTAACATGGGCAATGCAGATAAATTACTGTTTCATTATATTTGGCCTAATTAAGTACAATAAAATTATCAATATATTAAGCTTATTTCCAAAATGCAGTATCCACCATTTGAAAAAACTGATGCACTCATGACTGCTTATTGACTAGCGAAAACTGGGTAACTGATTGCACTTTAGAGCATGTGAATGTTGCTAGCGCACACACAGGAAATAGAAGTTCAGTATACCTGCTCCAAATGTGGAGAGAAAAATCATATCAAGCAACATGTGGAAGAATTTTGAGAAACTTAATACTAACGAGGCAAAATGTCGGGTTTTTTTAAAGTTGGAAATTAATTTCAGAGAAAAGAATAAGCTACTATAATTGCGATGTCACTGACTAGGCTATCACTAGGGGGCAACCATGGATAGGGACAAGGGGTAGCCTAATAATGAACGCAAACCCATAGTTTTGTTATTCCAGGACATCGCATTCTGCAGAAATATAGCCCAGCTATAATTACAAAATGCAGGTGGAGGGTTTGGGGAATCTCTCTGTCGCTGTATGAACCATACCTGTTAATCTCATTTGTATCTGTGCACATGAGTGGACGCGTTGCATAAGCAAATCCACCCCAGAGTGTGTTTCAAAATGCAGTTTTGTCATTTTATGCGCTTGTGATGTGGGTGACCTTTAGCAAGTGGGAGTGGAGCCCCTCCCCCTTCTGCCATGGTTAGAGATGAGTCATTTCCTGCCCCCCCCCCCCCCCGAAAAAAAAAGCAAGGCCCGACCACAAACGGCATTCCCATTCCGTGCGTGGCTTAATGAATACACTCCCTTTCAAGTATTTATCCCGGGAAGAAAGACGCTTCCGTAATGGACCAGATAGGAGGTGTCAAACAGGCAGGCTGCAATCTCCCAACGGGGTCAGCTGTTTACTGCTTAAGCGGATGATTACATCGGTTTGGTTCCCCCCCAAAACCGACCCTGAGCACGGACACTGCTGGGATATTCATGTATTCACAAACGCGTCTCTTCTTCAAAAAGCAAATATGTGCATTAATAAACACTTCCCAGATATTCAAACGCATTATGCTAATGTTGCGGTGCCATTATGCAGCCGTGAGAGAGGCGGAATGTGTAAGGCTACGTGCTTCGCTCGCCCCGATATACAGCTTCCAATACAAATGCATGAGTCTCATTCCACATGCAAAACGGAAAACGCCGGCCTTTGTACCGTTCAAATGACAATCACAGATTGTCCCTTAAGCCTATGTGTGGACTCAATGGCTTCAAGGAGGTCTAGGAGGTCAAAGGTCTTGGTAGAGTCATGGGCTGCATTCGAATCCAATTTAACACGCTCCCTTCCCTTGCCGTCTTTCCTCGAGGGAGCTATCTTGTGACGCAATTTGCTATGTGCAGCAAGCAAACTTAAAAGGTGCTCTGCAAGGGAGGATTGACGAGAAACAAACAAAAACGGAACCAAACCGCCCTCGCAACATTTCGGAAGTGCAACACTATAGAGTTGAAATGTGACTGCCACATAGTTCTGTGGTGACCGCCCACTTTTTCCATGTGGAGCATTGCATTGTGGGATTCCCTTCTTTCTGGAAGCTTGCATTTTATACCCTTGGTGGAAGGGAGGATAAACGAGGGAACGAGGGAATATAATTACTCCCTCCCCTTTCTTAAATTGAATCCGAATCACACTTGGTGTGGCTGCCATATTTCATCCTGGCATTTTGGGGATTCCCCCTTGGAAGCAAGGGAAGGGAACGACAGGAAGGAAGGATAAATTTTGGATCCGAACACAGCCCTGGCCTTTGTGGAAGGTCAACAGCTTGCTTTCTTTGATAGCGGATACACTACAGTAAAGCCCTAAAAGGAAAGGCTGGCTAACCTTGGTCCTGGGCACCCTACAGCTCATTCAAAACCTACACCATCAACTTGTCCTTCTTCACCCACAGTTGTTATTTCTCAAAGGTACATCATTCCTCATTCCTTATCTATCTCCTGGTGTAATTACGTTCAAAACCTATGACTGCTTATGACTGGAGTATATCTGTCTGTCTGAGTATGACTGCTTATGACTGGAGTATATCTGTCTGTCTGAGTATGACTGCTTATGACTGGAGTATATCTGTCTGAGTATGACTGCTTATGACTGGAGTATATCTGTCTGTCTGAGTATGACTGCTTATGACTGGAGTATATCTGTCTGAGTATGACTGCTTATGATTGGAGTATATCTCTCTGTCTGAGTATGACTGCTTATGACTGGAGTATATCTGTCTGTCTGAGTATGACTGCTTATGCCTGGAGTATATCTGTCTGTCTGAGTATGACTGCTTATGATTGGAGTATATCTGTCTGTCTGAGTATGACTGCTTATGACTGGAGTATATCTGTCTGTCTGAGTATGACTGCTTATGATTGGAGTATATCTGTCTGAGTATGACTGCTTATGACTGCAGTATATATGTCTGTCTGAGTATGACTGCTTATGACTGGAGTATATCTGTCTGTCTGAGTATGACTGCTTATGACTGGAGTATATCTGTCTGTCTGAGTATGACTGCTTATGACTGGAGTATATCTGTCTGTCTGAGTATGACTGCTTATGACTGGAGTATGTCTGTCTGTCTGAGTATGACTGCTTATGACTGGAGTATATCTGTCTGAGTATGACTGCTTATGACTGGAGTATATATGTCTGTCTGAGTATAACTGCTTATGACTGGAGTATATCTGTCTGTCTGCGTATGACTGCTTATGACTGGAGTATATATGTCTGTCTGAGTATGACTGCTTATGACTGGAGTATGTCTGTCTGTCTGAGTATGACTGCTTATGACTGGAGTATATCTGTCTGTCTGCGTATGACTGCTTATGACTGGAGTATATCTATCTGTCTGAATATGACTGCTTATGACTGGAGTATATCTGTCTGTCTGCGTATGACTGCTTATGACTGGAGTATATCTGTCTGTCTGAGTATGACTGCTTATGACTAGAGTATATCTGTCTGTCTGAGTATGACTGCTTATGACTGGAGTATATCTGTCTGTCTGAGTATGACTGCTTATGACTGGAGTATATCTGTCTGTCTGAGTATGACTGCTTATGACTGGAGTATATCTGTCTGTCTGAGTATGGCTGCTTGGTAGAAAAACACACCTCTTCTCATTTCTCATGCTTTTCTGACTTTTTTCATAAAGCATATTTGACTGTGATTGGCTGAAATTATCCCACAAATCATGCTGAAGAGGGGACCTGATGCCTGGAGTAAATGAAAAATGAATTATAGAGTGCTGCTGTATCATTAAGGATTATACCGTTATGTTCCTTAAAGGAAAATAATACTTTTATTTTGATGATTAAAAAAAGCCTTGTGAGAATCACCCAACTGACAGATGTCACCTCAATTATAAACGGTTGGTGTCACTTCAATATCAAAGCCAGGGTCACAACTTGGATGATTACTTAGCTTTTCTCTAGACAGACATTTTTTTCTTTTCACTTATCCCAAACACAATTACCGCCAAGAGTGTGTGGTAAATGGGTCTGTTTTGATGTCTGAATGAAGCCATTTTTTTACATGATGCTTTTAAAGATTTTTTTGGTTAAAAATAGAAATAGCTTCTGTGTGGCTGCCAGGCTCCTGGGCTTGCTTCTACTATTCAGTAAGATCCCGCCAACTTCTAATGTAAAAATATCTCCTTTGGATAAAAGGGACCACGGCGTGCGCAATTCCTTCTATTGTGCTGGTCTTTGGTGCTTCCAAGCGACCGTCTCTTTTTGTGTTGCTTAAAATTGGATTATCCACATTTTATATTTATTTTACTTTTTCTCTTTTTCTTTTTTTTTTTTTTTTTTAAACAATATTGATTTATTTTTTCATTCCATTAGCAGTTAAATAAGACAAACAAAAATGCTCCTTTGCCTTTTACTGGATGAAAGAAAAGACATTTTTCATTTTTTTTTTACGATTAAAGGACACAAACTATTTAAACACCCGTCTTTGTCTCAAACACGGCCCACGGTCCTGTGCTGGTGTTTCTCAAACATTTCAAGGAGGCTGTAAATCCCTAGCAGCTAGACCAATGAGGGAATAGCCCGGAGCGAAGGTTAAAACGTGATATTTTCCACTGTTGCTGTGGGAAAAGGTAAGAGTGTTGAAATGTTACTGTTATTACAACCGGATGAGACTGCTTCTTTAAATTCGCGGGATCAGCTAGTAATTGACCACGTGTCAGAGACAATAGTACCACTTTGCCTCCCGCTCTAGTCTGGTCTGCAGGCTGACTCCAGCTTACCCAAAAAGGCAGCCTGTGTATATTCTATTAACGGTCAGCCACCAATGCTGATTCCATACTCGTAGATATCTGACTCCAATTTAATTATTAGTATATAATTTAAAATGTAGAATTTATAATTGGTTTGTTAAGGTACTCTCGTACTCTTGAGCCTGTTCTCTGAACTGGATGCGCCGGTTCCACCGAGTGCTACATACGGCCGTTTATGTACACCACTCACGGCTGACTAGATGTCTCCATTTATCTCAGAGGTTGCGGAGGAGGCCACTTCATAAGGTATAGCCTATCCTAAAGGCTCAGGGACCCGAGAAGATAATATTGGCAACGTCCGTTCTCAACATGTATAAAAGGCATGCGGAGATGATCTAACTTAAGACAGAGTTCTACGGGTGCAATACTCCTTGATACATTAAGCTTAACTAGTCAATCTCCCTAGATCAGCAGAGGGGGAAATCCAGACTGAGGAAATTAATCATTACCGTGTTAACAGAGATAGAATGTCTTTTTCAGAGAAACCACACAAATCAAATTTAACAGTTTACCAGGTAGGTTCTTTACTTTAAAATGATCAAATCATAGTTACAAATTACAACACAACATATTAAAAATAGAGTATAGAAAAATATTAATTCATACCTGGCAATTCACTACACACAATACACAGAGTGAGATGTGCGGGAGAGTCTGACTACAGCTTCCCCGAGTTCTTTGTTTCCTATGCTTATAAGCCCAAACTCTGTGTTTGATCTGGCTGTGGATGATCGTAAAACCATAAACTGGCCAGAAGGCTAATATTGCACCTTTCGTCCCTCCTTCAAGGGGGGTTTGGAAGAAAGAGTTTCCTGTGGTATAATTCCACAGTGGTAGTTTACTCCTGAGTTATGAAATATATATTTCCTCCATGTTGACCATGTAGGAAATATATGCCATTGCACCACACACACCGAGACCATCAAAACGATATCAAACATGAATAGGTCTACGTTCGTGTTGTCATGAGAATCCCATCTCTGCATAGTTTTCAAATGTGATTAATATTAATGCCACAAACAGTCCCAGGATTCCTGTTGAGAACATTACATTATACCCTAGTTTCCCCTGTTCAGTCAGGTACATTAAATGTCTGTATCTATTCATGTAACACTGAGAAACTGAACAATATATACTTATTCCTCTGGAAAAAGAGTGTACAATGTATGTTCCAGTGTCAGGACTATTTCCAGTATATACTGCACAATGTAGCATAAATATTCATCACATTTTAAGGTTTTTAAGCTTTAGGAAGACCAACGCAGTCTGTACTGTTATACCATGCTGTGTGGACATAATTTGAATGAAAAGAATGTCGCCTGAATCAGTGACGTCAGGCGGGGGCAGTCTTGCATTGTCCGTGCGCGGGAGTTTCAAACAGATCAGAGTCTCTCCCAGGATCATAAAACTGTAGGACATTCTCGGACACCGTAAACCTGAGGCCAGATGGTCTCAGCAAACATCCCGGCACCAGAAGTGTGACCTGATAGCCACTTCCCGGTATTGTGTGCTCTTTAGATGCTCTGGGCGTTAATTCCTGTCTTACAAGGCCTTATCAAACGATCTTAGAGAGTGTAATTCCATATGGTAACTTGTCAGCACAGGTAAAGTCTAAGCTCTTACTCATACGGCCATGAAGATCATAGGGGAAAAAAAACATCACTATCTTCAGTCTTTATATGAAAGATTCTGAATGACCCAACACACATTCTGAACGACCCAACACACATTCTGAACGACCAAACACACATTCTGAACAACCCAACACACATTCTGAACAACCCAACACACATTCTGAACGACCCAACACGCATTCTGAATGACCCAACACACATTCTGAACGACCCAACACACATTCTGAACGACCCAACACACATTCTGAACCCTGAATTTGAGGTGTTGCCTTCAGGCAGACGGTGCAGAATGTCAAATTGCAGACTGAACCGGTACAAAAATGTATTCATTCCATCCTCCATCAAGATATTAAATAGCAACAAGTAGTGGTACTATATGATTTTAGTAGAGTAGTGGTACTATATGATGGGGACTAAGATATTGGGATTTTATTATTTACTTATCTGATTTGATTATATCTGGTTTTATTATTTGAAACTATTGTCCTTTTATTACCTTTTATTATTTTAAACAACTACTGTCTCACACTCAACATGTGAATTTAAGCATGTTTATGCATGAGTGTATGTACTGTATGTGTGATCTATGAACTATGTGTGTATGTGCATCATGAGTGTATGTACTGTATGTATGATCTATGTACTATGCGTGTATGTGCATCATGAGTGTATGTACTGTATGTATGATCTATGTACTATGCGTGTATGTGCTGTATGTATGATCTATATACTATGTGTGTATGTGAATCATGCGTGTATGTGCTGTATGTATGATCTATGTACTATGCGTGTATGTGCTGTATGTATGATCTATGTACTATGCGTGTATGTGCTGTATGTATGATCTATGTACTATGCGTGTGTGTGCATTCATGTGACGTTGTTGGCAAGTGTGTTGTGTGATGCCGCAGCTTGGAGCCCAAGACAAATTTCCCTGCGGGACAATAAAGTTTATCTTACCTTATCTTATCAGACTCTTCTCCAACATCTCTTAAGATCTATAACGACAGCAGTAAGAATAGCGATCAAATAGCCGCCAAACCAGCCTGACATTCAGAACCCAGCGCTTAGGAAACAGTTATGGGCCTGTGTGTGTGTGTGTCTGTTTGACGGGCGGCAGTGTAGTATAATGGTTGTAACCGAAAGGTTGCACGTTTGATTCCCAGGTAGGACACTGCCGTTGTACCCTTGAGCAAGGTACTTAACCTGAATTGCTTCAGTATATATCCAGCTGTATAAATGGATAAATGTAATAAGAAGTAAGAAGTTGTGTAAGTCGCTCTGGATAAGAGCGTCTGCTAAATGCCTATAATGTAATGTAATAATGTTTGAGCTGGGCCGTGTGTGTAGCTGCCTGTTTGAGCTGGGCTTGTGTGTGTGTCTGCCTGTTTGAGCTGGGCCTGTGTGTGTGTGTCTGTTTGAGCTGGGCCCATGTGTCTGTCTGTTTGAGCTAGGCCCGTGTGTCTGTCTGTTTGAGCTGGGCCCATGTGTGTGTGTCTGCCTGTTTGAGCTGGGCCTGTGTGTGTGTGTCTGTCTGTTTGAGCTGGGCCCATGTGTGTGTGTGTGTCTGTTTGAGGTGGGCCCGTGTGTGTGTCTGTCTGTTTGAGCTGGGCCCGTGTGTGCGTGTCTGCTTGAGCTGGGCCCGTGTGTGCGTGTCTGTTTGAGCTGGGCTCGTGTGTGTGTGTCTGCCTGTTTGAGCTGGGCCTGTGTGTGTGTGTCTGTCTGTTTGAGCTGGGCCCATGTGTGTGTGTGTGTGTGTGTCTGTTTGAGCTGGGCCCATGTGTGTCTGTCTGTTTGAGCTGGGCTCGTGTGTGTGTATGTCTGTTTGAGCTCGGCCCGTGTGTGTGTCTGCCTGTTTGAGCTGGGCCTGTGTGTGTGTGTCTGCCTGTTTGAGCTGGGCTCGTGTGTGTAGCTGCCTGTTTGAGCTGGGCCGTGTGTGTGTCTACCTGTCTGAGCTGGGCCGTGTGTGTGTGTCTACCTGTCTGACCTGGGCCGTGTGTGTGTCTGCCTGTTTGAGCTGGGCCCGTGTGTGTCTGTCTGTTTGAGCTGGACCTGTGTGTGTGTGTCTGTCTGTTTGAGCTGGGCCTGTGTGTGTGTGTGTGTGTGTGTGTGTGTGTGTCTGTCTGTTTGAGCTGGGCCCGTGTGTGTGTCTGTCTGTTTGAGCTGGGCCCGTGTGTGTGTGTCTGTTTGAGCTGGGCTCGTGTGTGTCTGTCTGTTCGAGCTGGGCCCATGTGTGTCTGTCTGTTTGAGCTGGGCCCGTGTGTGTGTGTCTGTTTGAGCTGGGCTCGTGTGTGTCTGTCTGTTTGAGCTGGGCCCGTGTGTGTGTCTGTCTGTTTGAGCTGGGCCCGTGTGTGTGTGTCTGTTTGAGCTGGGCCTGTGTGTGTGTGTCTGTTTGAGCTGGACCCGTGTGTGTGTGTCTGTCTGTTTGAGCTGGGCCTGTGTGTGTGTGTGTCTGTCTGTTTGAGCTGGGCCCGTGTGTGTGTGTGTGTGTGTCTGTTTGAGCTGGGCCCGTGTGTGTGTGTGTCTGTTTGAGCTGGGCTCGTGTGTGTCTGTCTGTTTGAGCTGGGCCCGTGTGTGTGTCTGCCTGTTTGAGCTGGACCCGTGTGTGTCTATTTGTTTGAGCTGGGCCTGTGTGTGTCTGTCTGTTTGAGCTGGGCCCGTGTGTGTCTGTCTGTTTGAGCTGGGCCCGTGTGTGTCTGTCTGTTTTAGCTGGGCCCCTGTGTGTCTGCCTGTTTGAGCTGGGCCCGTGTGTGTATGTCTGTTTGAGCTGGGCCCATGTGTGTCTGTCTGTTTGAGCTGGGCCCGTGTGTGTGTGTCTGTTTGAGCTGGGCTCGTGTGTGTGTGTGTCTGTTTGAGCTGGGCCCGTGTGTGTATGTCTGTTTGAGCTGGGCCCGTGTGTGTCTGTCTGTTTGAACTGGGCCTGTGTGTGTATGTCTGTTTGAGCTGGGCCCGTGTGTGTGTGTTTGTTTGAGCTGGGCCCCTGTGTGTCTGCCTGTTTGAGCTGGGCCCGTGTGTGTATGTCTGTTTGAGCTGGGCCCGTGTGTGTATGTCTGTTTGAGCTGGGCTCGTGTGTGTATGTCTGTTTGAGCTGGGCCCGTGTGTGTATGTCTGTTTGAGCTGGGCTCGTGTGTGTGTGTGTCTGTTTGAGCTGGGCCCGTGTGTGTATGTCTGTTTGAGCTGGGCCCATCTGACGCTGTTGGGCCCAATGGCTGCTGGAGCTCAGTCCCCCCACAGACCCACATGGAGCTCAAGCTTTGTTGTGACATGCTTTAATGGTTCACTACCCTCCCCACCCCCTCCCCGGATCTGCTACACAGTCTCATCTGCTGCTCGTGTGGGCCACGTATGACAAACAGGGGGGATAGCGGAAGGGAAGGGAAGGAGGGAGAGGAGAGAGAGGGAGAAGGAGAAAGGGAAAGGGTGAGTGAGAGAAGGGAGATAAAGAGGAAGGAGCAGCTTAAGCACCCGAAACTCATCACTGATGAAAGTAGAGACCCGCGCTGGGCTCCCGATCGCTTTAACAATTCAGAACCCGCGCGGTCCCTAACTGTGTTTAATGAAACGGAACAGCGACTGGCGCACAGCCACACGCAAACACATGAAATATTGAGCAGGCCACCGCCTGCGCCCCCCCCCCACTGAAAGACCGCAGTGAGATCCAGGAGGGGAGGGGAGGGGAGGGGAGGGGAGGGGCGGGGCGGGGGGGACAGGGGGACAGGCCCAAAGGGCCTCTGCAGGACTTCCTCTCCGCGTCTCGCCCGCTGTTTCAGAGAACGCTGCGTGCGGCTCGCTTCTGTAGGGGCGCTCTGTACCACTGCTCCGTGTCCTGGAGCGGAAAAATGAAAAATGCATCCTCCTTTCCTCCACTACCACCTCCTCTCCTCCGTGCCCCGGAAACCCATCTTTGTGTCCTAATCTAATGTTGCTGATTACATCTTAATTGCGTATAAACGGGTCCATATAAATTCATGTCTCGACGCAAACCGCAATGTCAGGTACATTGTGTACTGCACATGCAACCACTTGTAGGCTACTTGAAACATACAGCTTGTTTTGCATACTTCCTTGTAGCAGACGAGTGGAGGAGACGAGCGGAGGAAAGGAGGTGAGGAGTGAAGAATATTGGGACGCATCCAGGGTTTCCAATGCAGGTCACAGAGTCCTGGAACACACATCACGTGACCATCGTCACCTGACCCTTCTCATGTGGACGAACACTGCTCCACACACTGTGGTAAGTACCATTTTACTGGACCATAAGTACCGTTGAAAACATTAAATTACAGTACATTACGTTACACTGCTGGCATTTAGCAGACACTTTTATCCAGAGTGACTTACAATGGGAAGACAAAGTGCATAAATCAGGGTTTAAGAGCAACAGTGACCCTAGAGCTGGGAGGTAAATAATCAGAGACCATAAATATAAAAACCCAGGATCCACTGTCAACTAGATAAGCCTGTTAGGGGAAAATACATGAACATTGCACAATAACAAAACACAATAAGTATAATTTAGCAAAATAACAAGATTGCAATGCAAAAAAATATATAATAATATCACTAACAAAAATCTAACAAAATATTTCTCATTTTTAGCCATTCAGTAGATGGTCTTTAAAGGGTAAGTTCGCTATTTTGGACCTTGGACCCTATTTGCGGTCCGTCTTCCATGAACCTGACCCATGAAGTCCATTTTTTCGCTGATCGGTCCAGTATTGAGTTCGGTACAGATTTCCTGTAGGCTCTCACTGGGCTACAATGGAAGTGAACGGGGCAACCAGAAATGTTATGGAAAAACAACGATAAATGTGCTTTTATAGCTCAGTGTGTATTCTTACGGTCTCAGTATGCTCTCCTGTGAAATGTAGGCTATCGCAAACGCAAACCGAACGTTGAAACAACAGTTCCATTTGAAACAGAACTATTTCTCCGACCGCACTACCTCGCACTGTAAACCGCAGTCTAGCTACGTTGTAGAGAGGGGGGGGGGGGGGGGCGCGCTTGAAAAGCAGTTGATCACAAATCCTGACCTGGAGTTTACTAGCTAGTAGCCTACAGCAGAAATATTTGTAACGCAGTTTTTGTAATCATCATTTGTAATAATTCATCACAGCAATGGTGCGCGAATGTGTAGTCCCCGGTTGTGGGAATAAAATGTCTGGACGCTCAAATACCAGTTTTCACAGGCTTCCGTTCTCTGACCCAGAAAGATTGAGACTTTGGCTGGTTGTCTTACGGATCGACATAAACACTCCAGTCAATCAACTCCGTTTGGCAGACTCGCGAGTTTGTGTAGCGCATTTCGACGCTACTGATTTCTGTAACCGCAAATCAGAAGCAAAACACTGGTTTCTAAAGAACACAGCTGTTCCTCGTGTCGGACCTGCAGCACTATCAAGCACCGGAGCGGAGGTAAGTTATATTTAGCTATAACGTTACTAACATTTTTATTTTTTTTGAGCGCGTCCTCTGACACAGCACTCAATACCAACTAACAAAATCCGAGCTTGACATAAGTTGTTTTCTTGTAACAAAACTGTCGGAAACGTTCATCAACTATAACTTTTTACAATTCTATAATGTTTTATTTACAAATGCTTGACGCATGGTGTCCTGTCCAAAGTTCTCATCTATCACATATCTGTTGGCAGTCATAGTGTAATGGTAATCAATGGAGATGATCCAGTGTCATCCACGGATACATCCAGGTTTTCAATGGCATTCGGTAGCAACAGATCCCACTCCCTACAACACAAACTTTCCTCCTCTCTGGGCATCTGCTTGCACCTCTTGCAAGAACACCAAAAGTCCCCCGAAATTCTTGGTCTAGCCTCGGCAGCGACTTCGGATAACATTACCTGCGCAACTTCAGCCTCTCTCTCTTCTCTTGCTCTCTTATCATCCATCTCTTGTAGTTCCGTGTCCGTGTATTCTGGCTCAAATCTGTAGCCAGTAACGTCAAAGTCAAAATCGAATTCTTCGTCTTCGTAATCATTATAGTCATCCATCATCCAAGTTTTTTTGTGGAAATTGTAGCCTACGTTGATGCAGGTAAACAAACGCAGACTGCTCAGCTAGATAGTTTCGTAAACGGCCGGCACACCTTCCCGCTCCCCTACCCCCGACACATAGTACTCCGCGGGAGCAGCGAAAACAAGCAACAGAGAAATGCTTACTTCCAAGCCATGCCAAGCACGTAAAAATGTTCGGATTGAGATACATTTCACAGGAGAGCATACTGAGACCGGTAACAATACACCCTGCGCTTCCCGTCTCATTTATTGTACATGAAAGCACATTTATCGAACATTTCTGGTTGCCCCGTTCACTTCCATTGTAGCCCAGTGAGAGCCTACAGGAAATCTGTACCGAACTCAATACTGGACCGATCAGCAAAAAAATGGACTTCATGGGTCAGGTTCATGGAAGACGGACCGCAAATAGGGTCCAAGGTCCAAAATAGCGAACTTACCCTTTAACAGAGTAACTTGCACTTTCACACAGTATCCATTTTTACAGCTGGATACATACTGTAGCAATGCAGGCTAAGTACCTGTAGCTCAAGGGTACAACAGCTGTGTCCTACCTGGGCATTGAACTTGCAACCTCTAGGACCAATTCCCTACCCACTATACTACACTGCCGCCAAAAAACACTACACACAAATAACATTCATTCATGTGTGCAGGTACGTATATAATTAGATCAATAATTATTGCAATAGTCAGAGGTAAATGGAGTATTTTCACCACTCATACAGGTGACTGGAGTAGCACAGATCACATGACATCAATGCACAAAATGAAACACAATTATAATTTAGGTTATTTCCTAACACAGAGTTAGGAAGTTATTCAGTCATTATAAGCTGGGAGAGCTGTTACAAGGACCCGCTTACCCATTTCACATCTGTATTTATCTTCATAATTAAATGTTCTGTTGTAATGTTTAATTAGTTATATAATGAATTTTGCTGTTTGACCAGGGTTCAGTTAATGAATTACATTGAAACTGACTTTGGAGCTGGACGCAAGGACAGTTATTAAGTGTCACAAGGACAGTTATTAAGTGTCATAAATGCACATGCAGTGTGTTTGCTATGTATTACCCTTTTATGCAGGGCTATTTGTGTAGCTTACATTTTATCAGGCAGCAGCATCTCAGTCATTTGGCGGCTGTGGAACAGCTGTCCCCTACGCCTCCCGAATCCTGCGACAACTGTAACCCGCGTGCGCGTCTCAAGGCTGGTGTCTGCCAGCGTCCCTGGTGTCCCCCCCAACCCTCACCCCCGCCCTGCGTTTGGCTGCCCATGCAGGGAGAGGGAGAGGGAGAGGGGGGAGGGAGAGGGGGGAGGGAGGGGGGGGCGGGGGGGGGCTGCTGCCGTCCCCAAACATTTGTCTCCATTTTAATGGGCCGGTGAACAAGCATAGCGGTGAATGGCCAGGCCTGGCAGGACCAAGCTCGTTTCAGATCAGCCATTTGGAACTGACTCTCCCCTCCCCCCTTCAGAAGCATATATTCACATACTTCCTGACTTTCAGGGCTAAGCTAAAATAAGGGAATTTGAGGGATTTTGCCATCTTTGCGAGGCGCTTCATCTTTTTTATTACTATGTATTTTTTTTGTCCTGTAAATTGATGTGAAAAGCTCTTAGCTCCTGTTATATTTAGATCAGGGCTATGCCAGACTCAGACCAGCTGTGACATTGCCATGGTCTGTTAGTCCACGCAGCAACCTCTCTCCGACCGACCGCTTACCTGCACTTGCTTAATAATCTCCAAGGCCCATCGCAGGTGGGGTTGCACTTCACAGTATCACCAGAAGGGGCAGCGAACATGTGCTCTCCTCAGCTCTATCAAAAAATTTTTTAAAAAAATAGGTGAAAAGCAGATTATCTGCACCCTGCTGAGAGAATAACCAGAGGCAGTGCGTCAAACTCAGAGCGTCAAAAACGCGTGTCTCCTGATTTTTGCAAAGAATGTACAGATTCCGCTTTAATTAAATGAGGGATGGGGGAGAGATGATGATGAAGGAGAGGAGAGATGAAAGGATGGGAACGAAAGAAGCAGCTTACTGCTTGGCATGAACACCACCACTGACTTAAAATATCACGAGCACGCTCGCACTGAACTGCCCGTGCCCAGCTGTGAATCATTGTCTGTTTTGCCGTGGCAACCCAATTAGTGAGCCAATGTGCCGCTGTAATGGTTTTTTCCCCCCCGTGAATAGGGGGGGGGCATTAATTTCTTGGGCGTTCCTCGCATGTCTCATAATCTCAATCCACCGAGCGTCCTGTCCCACCTTTTAAGTGCGTTTCACGCTGCTGCGTGCTTAAAAAAACGCTTTCCTTTCCCCCGTTGTCATTATCATCCTTTTATTTAACGTCACAGTCTTCCCATCCCCCCCCCCCCCCCTCTTCCCGAGTGCGTTAGAGATTTTCCTCAGCTCCAGATTAAATAATTACAACAACAAAAACCACAAAGGAAGAAAAAAAAAAAAAAAAGATTTGATAAAAATTCCACGACGCAGATGTTCCCGAACGCAAAAGAGAAATTCCTGGCTCCAGTGTTCCTGGGAGAGAAACTCCGGGCCGTGCTAGCAGTGCCGATCCTGTCCCCCGGGAAATCTATTGCACAACCCGGATCCTCTGGCACTGTGCGATCCTGTTACAATTACTCCCATAATGAGAAAAAACTAACGCACAACACAACCTGGATAATGGCGATCTACTGCAACAGACTGGCACCCGGCTTCCTTTAATTACATCACAATGAGGAGGGGGAAGTGCGTGAGGGAAATATACTGCATGTTAGAAACACAAGTGTCCTGGGAGAGAGACGTGTGCTAGTAGCATGTACATCAGGGTAGTGCATGCATCAATTATGTTATCTGACTGAAAACAGAAAAGAAATAGAGGTACAAACAAACTGAATTTATCCTTTTGTAATGAGTAGTGACCTCCTCTGAACTTAAAACACAAATACACAAATATCACTCACATCAATTAATATGGAAAATAATAATAATGCGATACAAATAAATACATCATTTGCATGTATGATTCCCACTGTATTTTTAAACAGTGGTGATGCGCTGTATAAGTAAAATCAATTTAATTCTGACTAAAAAAATGGTAGATTTTTATTTGTTTTGTTAGAAGTGAGCTAAATCTAGTAATTGATGATCACTTCAATAATTTAACATCAATTAACATAAATGTGTAATATAACTAGATCCTAAAGAAATTATAGGTGTGGTTGCTTTGCAGTGGTATCAATTGCTGGAAATGGTATACGAAAGTTGGTAATAGGCTATGGTATAGTGTGAGGTGGTATGAAGTGGTACTGCGGTATAAAGAGATCTAAAGGAGGTGAAAGTGTTAAAAATATGGTGATGTAGCCTGTTTTGTGGTAAGTAGTCTAAAAGAACCAGGAAGTGATACAAAGAAGTAATGAATTGTGATGTAAATGTAAAAAAAATAATAATAATTGCCCAAATCATCTGGGATAGTATTGTTGGGTCATGACAGTGTTGTTGGGGAAGACATTGTGATGTCATAAACAGTGTAATATGTTTAATATGATTGTGCATCCACAATCTATTGCATCGGTTTTCAAAACGTGCCCATTGACTCCCATTCATTTTTTTTGGCGATAGAAGGTAATTTATCTGAAAAAGTGTATATGATATAAAGGTAAAAAGTAATAGCAACCTGGAGGGTGATATAGAGGTATAATATGAGGTATGAATGGTGTCGATGGTGTGAATGGTGTCGGAGGAGATGGGTTCTCAAAAAGTGGTGGAATAATAATAAGTATGGTGAGTAACAATAGGTGTGGTTTTCACAACCACACCTAAATAACGCCTATAGCACAGGTAGGTTCTTTATCATGCATTGGGGAGTCTCTGAGAACGTTACTGGGTAAGTTGAAAGGTAGGAAATTGGCTACTGTCAAAGGCATGATGGTTTAAAGTAAAAACATCGGGAATGACAGGAAAAAAATAAATAAATAATGCTTTTCCAATCCGCTAAAGCCAGTCTCCCCCCAAAGGGCGTCTTCTCACACACACACACACACACACACACACACACACACACACACACACACACACACACACACACACACACACACACACACACACACACACACAGCACAGAGGTTGTTTCTGACCACCAGAATTACTGATTTTTTTAAAAACAATTTCCATGGCTTCTCCTGGTGTAATAAGGCTAATTAGACTGGGGAGAGCTTGGCCCTGAATAAAGGGCCCCGTGTGTGTGATTAGTCGCCAAAAGCGGCCCCCAGACGGCACCTATTACCTCAGCACATTAATTAAAGATTAAAGTAGCGCCGCATTAGAACAATGTGGAGGCCTAAGGACAGAGGCAGATGGCTTCTCTGTAAGGAGGCAGAACCTATATTTCACACGTCTAAGCAGAATTCAACTCCAGTGACACGCAGCGCAATCACAAGAGATTCACATAAACTCCTCAAAAAAAGTTTGGAAACGTTATTTCGGTCGATTATTCCTCCCCTTTACTAATACCAATTGGTGTTGTATTTTATATCGCTGGAAAGCCTGATTAGTCACCTTTACAACGAGGTACAACTTGTAAGGATCATGCATTCGTGGAATGAGCAACACAGCTAACTGTGTGGGTAGCGGCCCAAAAAAATGTGCCAAAAATCCCCTGCAATATTCTTCTGTTGGTATTCACTCTCGTTTTGAGTTGCTTGGTGGATTGGATGATTGCACTCTCCCACAGTAATAAGGAAAAAACAACACATATTGGCCAATTTTTACACTTTATTCATTTTACACTGACTAATCAGGCTTTCCAACGATAAAAATACAATACAATTGGTATTATTAAAGGGGAGGAATAATCGACCGAATAACGTTTCCAAACTTTTTTTGAGGAGTTTAGTTGTGTAAACAGTAGCCCTTAGACAATAACATTAGTCAATATTATAAGATTATGGGCCTGATTTACTAAGACCGTTAGCGTGTGCTAAACCTTTTAGCACACTCAAAACTAATAACACAGCCAATGATTGGTGCAATACAGATACCATAACCCATCATTGGTCATGCTATTGGTTTTGCGCGTGCTAAAAGGTCTTATTAAATCAAGCCTTACATGTGCTAAATATTTTTTTGAGCAAGAAAAAAAAAAATAGAGGAATACATTTGCAACAAAAAGCCTGTCTGTAAGAAAAGGAAATTAATTCCCAGTGCAGGTGGGTTTTAGTAGCAGATTGCTGTTAGTTAACTGCTGTACTAAAGAGTTCAGATCTGCATTAATAACTACTACTATGACTGGAAGCTGCAACAGGAGGCTAAGTCCCCCGCTTGGTAACAGAGGTATAAACAAGTAGCATTTCTCTTTTAACTAATGTCCTTAATCATACTTCACATTTATAACCTTGATACATTAATATACATTTTTATACATTAACAGTGCATATTGGCGTGTGTGTGTGTTGATGTTCATGTGTTTGTGTGTGTTTTGTTGTCATTTTGGTGGCATGTTTATATTCCTGGGTAACACTATGTGTAGCACATATTAACTTAAAGCGCATACTGAGATTTGTTAGAACATAATGTTGTATAGCTACCTTGCCTTGATATGAGTCGTAATATGCAAGCTCATCTTCATGACTTGCTCCAGTGGTCAGCAACTGGGCCAACGGAGAATGACGTTTTTTCTCTCTCCATTCACTTCCCATTGCATGGTGAAAGAGGTCCCAAAAGCACACTTTTAGCACATAAACAAATGCAAACAACACGGTTGAACGTGAGATGTCCAAGGGCACAGTAAGCAGGCACATACGTATTTGTATGTTTAAATGACCAGATGAACAACCGTTAACAAATTATTTCACCTTGCAACATTCTGCATTGATATCAGACTCAAGTCAAGCATTCAGTCTCGGCATTTGGGACAACGTTGTGTGTGAATAAATGAAAATCACAAATGCCAGTTAATCCATTCACCAAAGGTGTCTTTATTCATCAACCACATCTATCACTACAAACGATACAACACAATCGATTGAACGGCAGAATATTGAGCCTTGTTTTGTAGCCGACAGTGAGCAGTCAACATCTTTTTTCAGTGATGAAACAAGCTTCACTTTCCGTTCACAAATACTTCCAACTAGATTCTCATTTTAACATTTGTTTGCAGCTAGATTTGAAAGTAAATATTGTGGAAAAAACCCTGCAATATATATTAGAGAGGGATTAGAGCAGGGGTAGGCCACCTTGGTCCTGGAGTGCCGGTGGCGTTTCTGGTTTGTGTTCCATCTGATCGCAAGAGTTTGATGGATGATTAAAAGTCTGAGCCTGAATATTCTGAATGGTGAAATAGGACACGGTCACCTGCATTCATTACACATGATTAAGTTATAGGTTTAAATTATAGGTCTGGATGGTGCAAAAACCAGGACCCATCTCCCGGCGTTGCGGGACCAGGGTTGTCTACTCCTGGATTAGAGTTTAGTATTTTACTCCCAAAAGGTGATGAATTTCATAATCTTTGATTACAAAGTAGATTTCAATGCCTGAAACATTGATGTGAGATTAGAAACATTATATTATAACATAACATGTGTCTGTCAATAGTTGCATTCACCATCATTAACTAGCTAGCTAGCTAGCTAGCTAGTACAATACGAGTGAATGCCCGGACCCATCGTGGTACAAATGTAAAGCCAATTCAAGCTAAATATTACAGATTGTCCAAAAGGAAACATAGTCCACATCAGCATCGCTTTTGACTCGTTAGTTAACTCATCTCCGGTTGGGCCATATAGGAGCTAGCTAGCTAGCGCAGACATCAATGCATCTGAGTTATATTACCTTATCGGTAACTAGCTAAACGTACAATGAGAGTGAATGTATGCGCCCAAGCTTATGCAAGTGCTGTACATTATGCCCAATAGTTGACCCAGCATGCAATAACAGAAACAGGATCCCACCCACCTCCATGCTTTCCTCCTGTGTCACCAATGCATCACACAGGTTACCTGGATGTTAAAGAAGTGCACCCCCCTTTCCATTCACATAATTGAGTTTGGTAGATGGAGCATGCAACTGCACAACTGTGTTTGTTGTCATTCTTATGGTCATTACAGATGGGTCCTAAGAAAAAAAGCATAGAATACAGTCCCCTAAGGACCACAGTGTAGGATAAAAAAGCCATAAACAATTAAAAACTGACATAATTACAAGAATTAACATTATAAAAAAGAAAAAAAATACAATGTACAATGAATGTAAAGTATGCATTTTTCCTGCTTAGGGGATTTATATCAAAGTCAAATTGGACATCATAAGATGCATGGAAAGGGTTGATAGGCTTTTGAATAGGTTATGATCATGTAGCATTGTTTGAAAGCTCAGAAATGAGCATCTCGCCATATGCTGGGCTGCGACTTGCGCCATAATACTGGTCTTGGCAGATGGGCGGTGCGGGTGCAAATCGCGAATCGAAGTCTAAGCTGAACCCCAAAATCGCGCAGCTCCCCCCCCCCCCCCCCAACAGTGAGCTCTCCTCCCCCTTTGGTACATGGCGAGTCATGAAATTGGCAAACGGTCTCCATGACGAAATTGCCCACTTTTACCAGTGTGACGGCTCACCACCCAGCGGGAACATAGAGCCATGAGGCAGCGTTTTAAGATACGACACATTTCGGTTTTGGGTTAATTGCCAGCTGTTTCGAGACATGCGTCTCTCGTCCTCGTTCTGGAAGCGAACCAATCATATTCTGTGGATGCTCAACCAGGAAACTTAACCTAGTCCTTTTATGACATCGTCCCGCCTGGTTGGCTCGATTCCAGAATTAAACCGACTGACCTATTTCAGTAGTGAATAGTTGCATTTTCACAACTTTTTTTTCACAACAATTTTTCACAACAATGTTGGCCAAATTCTGAAAACTTTATTCATCCTGCAACACAACAAATTAAAATTGGGTAAATGTCTAGTGACCCACTAATTCACA
Source organism: Synaphobranchus kaupii (assembly GCA_029718625.1). Classification (NCBI taxonomy): domain Eukaryota; kingdom Metazoa; phylum Chordata; class Actinopteri; order Anguilliformes; family Synaphobranchidae; genus Synaphobranchus; species Synaphobranchus kaupii. The sequence goes on along the minus strand of CM056379.1, from coordinate 115,031,655 downwards.
CTGGTTCATGGCAGTCACTGTACGAATGACCAGTATCTTTGAGATCAAACTTCATACTGTAAGACTGCTGTTGTTGCTGTGATTAAACCATTATATCATAAGCCAGAGGTATTCGTGATCAAATAGACCCACAATGCAATTACTGGTGTGTGTGATCTGCTCAGCTCAAGTGTAAAATTAGCGGGTGTCTCTCTGATCCAATAACTGCAATTGTAAAATCTCCACTTGTATATAGATTCATTATTGTTTAATCAGTTTTTTTAACAGTTAAATTAATTGTTTAAACTAATCTTGTTTTACCTTGAATGCTTTAATTTCTATACAAACATGAATTGCATCACACAGTGTTAACCTTTGTCATTAAAGAAACAAAAAAAACCTGAACAATTCTAAAAAGAAATTCACAAAGTGGAAACTCGTGGCAAGACAGGAGAAATGAGAGCCTGAGTCTATATTGGTTGAGAATTTAATACACAGCAACTACTGTCATCTCCCTGGGGATTGTAGACCCTACCAGCAGTTAAACATTCCCACCATTTCTATTCAGGGTACACACTAGAAGCGACCTTTCCTGCAAGGCATTTTATTATATTTTATTTCAGTTTACATTATTGCCTTGTTGACTTATTTATACACAGTGTTTGCTTAGCAGAGAAATCCTTGCCCAGGAATCAGAATGACTCATGTTTCACCATATTACATGTTCACAGAACTGAAGATTTAAGCCTGAATTCAATCAGCATCTGTCCTTAATTTAATGATGTTCTTAAAGCTGGGGACACATTACACAAATTCAAAGCCTGATTTTTGGATCTGAGATCGGGCAGAGTCCGGTAGTCACACTGTAATTGTTATGTGTTTGCCAATGAAAGACTCAATTCTCTCTCTTATGATCCCATTCGGCAACACACGATTAAATCAAAGATTTTTGATTTTTATTGGGGTTAGTCTTTGCATAATCCTGTAGTTTGCGCACGTCAGACTCAAATCACAACGGGGAATTTTCATTAGCCAATGAAAATTGAGTTTGCGACTGAGGAAGGAAGAGGGGTAAAAATGCCGAAGTGAACAGAATATCCAACCGTGCGCGATGGCTGAGCCTAATGAACATGTTTTCTGGAGTGCTAAAAATTAGGTGTGGCTTGGGGATTTGTGGCAGACTCATGAGTGTCTGTACAATGGCAACTCTGCAAGTTACCCACATACAAAACTGACAAAGTCACAAGCTGTATGGGCTCCATGTTTGTTATGGTTTCAAGATATTGTGGGAAAAAAACTTCTTGCCAGTGCAGGTCATAGACTGTATAAAAATATGGACAAAAGCCACTGTGACGTCACCCGTTGCCTTTCCACGGCCTCGTAAAAACTGAATTGAGGCTCCAGATGTCTTTTTCTTACCGCCCGTTTGTACAAACAGCGTCTGCTCCGTGGAGCCAAAGAGGACTCTCCAAACGACACAATATTTAAAAAAACAATCAGCACATGCAGAGGCATTACATGTAAGGAAAAGGCACCTATTGCAGTTTACATTTTTTTGTGGGAAAAATGTATTGACTGAGTATTTTGACCACATTGCTGCCATTGGACTTACATGGTGAAAGGACCTATACTGGAGCCAATCGCAGTGGCGCTAGTGAGCAACGGCACAATTGCCTCTCCCAGCCCAACCAGGAAGTGAGCTTCATAAACGAAAGCCCAGTCTTGGCCCCTTGGTGCAGATGTACGGAAAATCACGTTCTCACAAGAGGACTGCGTCCGTCTATTCTCCATCTTTAGATATGTGCTCCCTCAAAGACGGCCATCCTTGTGGTTAGCCCTGGTTGGCAGTGGTTTAGCGCTGTTGCCCTCGCAAAAAAAAAAACCCGGTGGTTCGAGTCTCGACCAACCCGGGATGCGTGGCGTTTGCATGTTCTCCCTGTGTGTGTTTCCTCCGGGTATTCCCGTTTCCTTCCACAGCAGAGACATGCACCCTCAGTGGACTATGGAAGCCAGGTCATCATTGTGAATGAGAATTTATTCTCAGTTGACCATCCTGGTTAAATAAAGGTCTATTATTATCATATTGTTTGCCTTCATCACTGGTTTTGTTCCAGGGTGGACCGGCTCTCGATGGGTTGATATAAACAGTCACTTGTTAGATGTGCGCACTAAAAAAGCCGAACCCTTACATGTCTTAAATAAAAAAGGGGATTCTGTAGTTTCACATACTTATGCAAACAGCCCTCCAGCTGTACACACAGGTGTGTTTGATTCCTCGACCTGCATGTTCTGTGCTGTAATCTCTGGAGATGTGTCTCCCAGGTGAACACAAGGTGTGTTTAATAATCTCCCCCCTTCATGTATGTTTGAGGAAGCCCAAAGGGCATGTTGACAAGTTATTAAAAATGGTGCCGGCACTCTCATTCATAATTAAAAAAGAAAAAACACACACACACACCACATACATGCTTACTGTACATAAAGGCATTTATCATGTCTAGCCCCTGTTTAAAAAAATGTAAGCTTACAGTAGATGTTTCAGAATTAATAAACGGAAATGTGTCAAACTGTAATACCGCTGAAAGTGCAAGCAGCAAAACGCTATTCCTTAGCAACCTGTCACTTTCCAAGTTAATTTATTTTATTAACACCAGAAAAAAATATTTTCCCACACAGAGAGAGACACACACACAGAGGGAGGGGAGGGAGGGAGGGAGGGAGAGAGAGAGAGAGAGAGAGGAGAGAGAGAGAGACAGGGAGGGGGAGGGTGTGAGAGAATGAGAGAGAGAGAGAGAGAGAGACACAGAGGGGAGGGAGGGGAGGGAGGGGGAGAGAGAGAGAGAGACAGGGCGGGAGGGGTGTGAGAGAATGAGAGAGAGAGAGAGACAACAGAGGGGAGGGAGGGAGGGGAGGGAGGGGGGAGAGAGAGAGAGAGAGACAGGGAGGGAGGGTGGTGAGAGAATGAGAGAGGAGAGAGAGAGAGACACAGAGGGAGGGAGGGAGGGAGGGGGAGAGAGAGAGAGAGACAGGGCGGGAGGGTGTGAGAGAATGAGAGAGAGAGAGAGACACAGAGGGAGGGAGGGAGGGGAGGGAGGGGGAGAGAGAGAGAGAGACAGGGGAGGGAGGGTGTGAGAGAATGAGAAAGACAGGGAGGGAGGGTGTGAGAGAATGAGAGAGAGAGAGAGAGAGAAGGAGAGGGAGGGAGTAAGACAGATGGGGGAGAAAAGAGAGTGAGAGAGAGAGAGACAGGGAGGGAGTGAGAGAGAGGGAGTAAGACAGATGGGGGAGAGAGAGTGAGAGAGTGAGGGAGGGAGTAAGAGAGAGGGGGAGGGATAGAGGGAGGGAGGAAGAGAGAGCGCTAGGTGAAGGTTGGCAGTAGCTCATAATTTAAAGCACTATGTAAATCTGATAAGGGCAGATACTCCAAACAAACACGCCTCCATCTCTGGCCTGCCTGTGCATCCGTTTTGCTGTGACAGGAAGACACAGAGGATATTTACTGGTGATCCCAGCCTCTGTAGTGCAGGCGCCAGAGTGCGTGGAGAGTGGGAGACTGAGAGCTATATCAGGTACACAGCTGTTAGGAGAGAGATAACAAATGATCACAGCGGAGGTATCACATGAAGGGCACTGCAGCATTCATTTGCTAATTTATCTATTTCCCGGCTCCGTAGAAGTCATTCTGTTTTTTCTGCGGTGCCATAATTAATATCCCTTTTCCTTCCCCAGCGGGGAAAAGAACGCAGAACGCCATAACTCTGCGGAACGTCTGGGAAAAGAGCGACGTTCTCCACCGCCCCCTCCGCCAGTCAACTGTGAAAGGCTGGAGGGCACAGGCTCGTGGGTCCTCTCCAGTTTTATAAGTAAGTAAAATAAATAAATAAATGCATAAATAAATAAAGACAAAAAAGAAAAAACATTTTGCTTCTCTTTCCCGCTTTGTGCAGATGAGTGTGCAGGCGTGGATACGGCGTGAAGGAAATGAGATTACTCCTGACAATGACTGATAGCCTGGGCCAGACCACATTTGTAACTGAAAACGAAAGTCCCTGTTAAATCTCATTTTAATGAGAGCTGCAGACAGCGGACAGTGGATTGTGTCTAATAGGAGCCTCGCTGCCCGCACGTCAGTCCTGTAATATTTATGGAGGCCCATTGAAACTCATTCAACATTAATGTGTGGGGTCTCAAGGAAGGATATGTTTACCCAAAAATACCATCAAGAAACAGGTTATTTATCCTTGGGCCTGCTGAACACGTTCACCTGCACGGTAGTAATTCAATCTTAATGCCATTGAGACAATACTACAACTTAGAGCCGTGCAAACCTTTTACCCCGATGATATTACCATGACTAAGCTGTTAATGGAAGTAACCGTATTCACAGAGATATTTGGAGTTCTCTGATTTTACTTGCATTATTGTAGAACCAACAGAACATGTAAAGACCTTAAATCGGATTTCTCATTGTGCGTGTAACGTTACGCATGCCTGAAGCGATTACTGCTGCTGTTACTACCTCACTACTAGTTTATTATTATTATTATTATTATTATTATTATTATTATTATTATTATTAGTATTATTAATAATGTATTGTTTTTCTTTATTACTAGTTGCTCAGGGTGGCAGGATTTGTATCCCACTCAAGATTCAAGATTCTTTATTGTCACATGATCCCATTATACAGGCATAAGAGAGTAAAATTATTGGGTTTCGGCTCCCCGACATTGCAGCAATAATAAAATAAAAAATACAATACAATAAAATAATGTATAGTGTGTGTAAAGTGCAAATATGCATTGTTTGCATGTTTGTGTGTGTTTGCACGGCTACGCCTGAGTGTGTGTGTGTGGGGTGTGTGTGTGTCACAGGCCATTAGTGTCCATTGTTCATGAGCCTGGTTGCCTGGTGTAAGAAACCGTCCCGGAGCCTGCAGGTCCGGGCCGTGAGGCTGCGATATCGCTTGCCTGACGGCAAGCAGCTGAAACAGTCCGTGATTCGGGTGGCTGGGGTCTTTGATTATCCTGCGGGCTTTGCTGACGCACCGTCCTTTGTACAGATCCTGGATGGAGGGAAGCTCACATCCACTGACGCGCTGGGCTGTCCGCGTGAGCCTCTGCGGCGCTTTGCAGCTGAGGGCAGAGCCGTTTCCCACGCCACGCGGTGATGGCTCCAGTCAGGATGCACTCGGTTGTGCCTCTGTAGAAGGCCCGTAGGACTCTTGGGCCCCAAACGTTTTCAGTCGTCTGAGATGAGAGGCGTTGCATGTCCAGTGTGCCATCGATGTCCACTGCAGCATGTCGCGCCGTCGTCTTCAGTGTTAAAGCACTTTTGCACGTGTAAAAAAGTGCTGTTTGAGTGAGCTGACCCTTATTTGCATGTAAATAGGTGTATTGCAGACATGTGTAAACGGCTCAATCAAACCCCTGTCTTCATCATGTTATTGTCTGCATGTAACCATGGTGACCATTAGAATTGTAGAATAAATAATTCAGGCGTGCTCGACCCAAACCCTAAACAACCCAAAGATATATGACCATTGAAAAATGTTTGCACTCACTTAAAATATATACAGTATATATAGCAAACGTTTCGGTCACGTCACCTTCTTCAAGAGGAGCGAAAACCACAAAACCATTTCAACACTCAGGTTATTGCAGATATTTTTATATAAATGCCTAGAATCACTCTCCTGTGCTGGTCTTTCTGACTCACAGTCGCTATGTGCAACTGTAGACTCGCCCATGAACAGGGAATTGTGGGTATCGATGTCAGAGTTTAATGCTGCCTTCAAGTGCTCCTCGCAAGCTCTTATTTCCCAGTTACCAAATCTTAATTACGAGCTTGACGCATTGATATGCTCCGAAGTCGGAATTACCAGCAAACAGGGAGGTCTAGAAAGTAAATGTTTCTTTTGATCCTTTATGAATAAAATAAAAAAACACACAGAGAGTATATAGAGGTGAAAGGTTAGTGGTGAAATGTCACAACTCAGGAACTAGGGTAGCAAAATTATCTCTGACTTTCACCCACTTGTAATTACGACTTGGAGGTTCGTTCAAGTGCAACTCTCATTTCCGATAATTCGGACAGCGCTTGAAGGCAGCGTTACATCAGGACCTGGGTAGCCATAGCGGCCTTGTCACATGACTCGCCATTATGACACACCATCTTGGCCAGGAAAAAGACAAAAAATATACAGGATTCATACTGCCCACCCACACCAGCTTCCACCCCCACACCCCCACACCCCCACCTCCGCTCTAGCGGGAACAGAAGCAGCACCCAGAGCAGATGCCGTTTCCCTTTTAATTTATGCTAATTCCCTTCATAAAAGGGGAATTACACATTACGTTTCAGTAATAATTCACAGTATAAAACAAGCTAAAGTGCAGTAGGCCCAGTCTCACAGTATAAAACAAGCTAAAGTGCAGTAGGCCCAGTCCTCACAGTATAAAACAAGCTAAAGTGCAGTAGGCACAGTCTCACAGTATAAAACAAGCTAAAGTGCAGTAGGCCCAGTCTCACAGTATAAAACAAGCTAAAGTGCAGTAGGCCCAGTCTCACAGTATAAAACAAGCTAAAGTGTAGTAGGCCCAGTCTCACAGTATAAAACAAGCTAAAGTGCAGTAGGCCCAGTCTCACAGTATAAAACAAGCTAAAGTGCAGTAGGCCCAGTCCTCACAGTATAAAACAAGCTAAAGTGCAGTAGGCCCAGTCTCACAGTATAAAACAATCTAAAGTGCAGTAGGCCTAGTCTCTGGAAGCTTCCCTCAGTATGGGGGAGAGCTGAAAGAGAAGGCGCTCACACACATCATAGGAACGCCATCTGTTTCACATTTTATGTCCTTTTATTTTTTTTTACCACCCACAAATCTTACTTTAAAAAAATGACATTTATTTATAAACTATATATATACATAGTATATACAGTGCCCTCCACAATTATTGGCACCCCCTGGTAAAGATGAGTAAAAATGGTTATAAAAAACTAACCATTTGGTGAATTATCTTAATCTCACACTGAAAAAATGAGAAAAATCCAAC
>CM056379.1:114934499-115024126 GCA_029718625.1 Synaphobranchus kaupii | reverse complement strand
GCTAAATGCTAACTCAACAAGCACTCATAGCACACACATAAAGGCTAAATGCTAACTCAACAAGCACTCATAGCACACACATAAAGGCTAAATGCTAACTCAACAAGCACTCATACAAACGTAAACACATAAAGGCTAAATGCTAACTCAACAAGCACAGCTCAGGTTTAGTCACAGTCAGCAGTAGTGGTCACTACATAGACCTACAGGCGGCGTCAGTATGAGGATCCGCATTTTGAACTTTGGTAGTATATCTAGAGACTTTTTTGACTCCTCTAGCAATTTTCTTTTCCCAAAAAAATTTGTAAATTCCAACAGTTTACCTGACTACTAAATTAGCTTGTACAAACAAGAACAAAACTACCGGAATGACCATTAAACTACATTACACAAACAAGAACAAAACTACCGTAACGAGCATTAAACTACATTACACAAACAGGAGAACCACAGGCGCTAAAAACAAAAATATTACTGAAAGGGGGGGGTGGGGGGGTGGGGGGCAGTAATTTTGTCAGCCAAATGCCCCCCCCCCCCCCACACTTATTTATTCACACTTTCACACAGCTTTCTAACGCTTTGACGCCGCATCAAAATGTTATCGAGCCAAGCGACTTCTAGCAGCAAAGCCAATCACTGGCGGCATCCCATGAAAGGAATCTGGAAACTGTCCAGCACAGTCCCCCCCCCCCCACCCCCCCACACTGGGGGTGAGATCAGGACACAGTACGGGAAGGAGCATCTCTTATCCTCAGCTTTTATGGTCCCTTCAAAGACTTTTCCAGATTAATATCATCTGTACAAACACACTTAGGAGAAAGAGCTCCATCTCTGGGTGGCTGAATTGCACAGTGAGGTTTCTTGGGGATTATAGCACCTTTCTCCCTCTCTCTTCTTCTACAACTTCCTCTCTTTTCTTCTTTCCTCTCCTTGTCTTTCTCTCTTCCACACACTTCACCATTTCTCATCCGCTTCTCTCCCTCCCTCCTTCTCTCCATTTTCCACTCTCTCCTTTCTCATCTCTCTCTCTCTCTCTCTCTGGCAGATCTCATTTCCAGTGACGTTAAATCAAAAGAAGATTATTCTGCAGGCATTTCAAAGGTAGACAATGTTGAGAATTCATCTGTCTGTTCTTTGTAGTTTACACCTTGTAGATTAGTCACATCTGCTCTGAGAAGTTTGTAATAAGCAGAGCTGCACTACACTTGACCCACAGACTCGCTGCTGGAGAAGCCTGTATTAGTGCTCTGCGTTTGGACTCCAGCTGATGGAGAGGGAGATATCTGTTTAAACTGGTTCCTATCGCTGCTCTATATGGCCTGTAGGTGGTTATTAAATGCAAACACGCTGGAGGCTTTTGCATTATGGGATAGCCTGTTTGTCGCTTGTTTAATCATCGATCAGCTCCCTCAGCTCACCACATTTATCTCACGCATTTAAATCTGTGCTGGTTTTTACGGTCTTATTTGCATTTCCCTTACGCGCTGTTTTTCACTTCCTCTCTAAATATGCCCCTCCTCTCTGTCACACACACACACACACACACACACACACACACACACACACACACACACACACACACACACACACACACACACACACACACACACACACACACACACACACACACACACACACACACACACACACTCACTCACTCACTCACTCACTCACTCACTCACTCACTCACACTGCGTTTGAGCTCATTACCACTGCTTCTGCTCAATCTGCAGCTCCTCTCACACACACACACACACACACACACACACACACACACACACACACACACACACACACACACACACACACACACACACACACACACACACACTGTGTTTGAGCTCATTACCACTGCTTCTGCTCAATCTGCAGCTCCTCACACACACACAAACACACACACATTGAGTCAGAGGACATGAATCTGCAGCTAAACTCACACACACACACACTGAATCAAAGGAGGATACCAGACTGTGGGGCCCATTCACACACTGGAACAGAGCTTTAACAGATACCAGACCATGGGGCCCATCTACACACTGGAACAGAGCCTTAACAGATACCAGACCATGGGGCCCATCCACACACTGGAACAGAGCCTTAACAGATACCAGACCATGGGGTCCATCCACACACTGGAACAGAGCCTGGAACAGAGCCTTAACAGATACCAGACCATGGGGCCCATCTACACACTGGAACAGAGCCTTAACAGATACCAGACCATGGGGCCCATCTACACACTGGAACAGAGCCTTAACAGATACCAGATCATGGGGCCCATCTACACACTGGAACAGAGCCTTAACAGATACCAGATCATGGGGCCCATCTACACACTGGAAAAGAGCCTAAACAGATACCAGACCATGGGGCCCATCCACACACTGGAACAGAGCCTTAACAGATACCAGACTGTAGGGCCCATCCACACACTGGAACAGAGCCTTAACAGATACCAGACCATGGGGCCCATCCACACACTGGAACAGAGCCTTAACAGATACCAGACTGGGGCCCATCCACACACTGGAACAGAGCCTTAACAGATACCAGACTGGGGCCCATCCACACACTGGAACAGGACCCACAGTATTCAGAGGCTGGGTCCGGCTGTAACTGCATCACGTCAAACGCAGACAGATCTCCGCCCCTCTGACAATAGTTCTCTGCACCACAGTGAATAACCCCGTCTGACAGACTGACATGCTTTTGAGAACAAATAGAGATAAATTTCCTCACCCCACTCCTTGCACCCCAAAGGGAGAGAGGCCCAGTATCTGAGTGCCAAATCCTATTAAGCCCCTCTGATTGATCGCTACAAGCTTGACAAAAATAAATTTTTCAGCACTTATCCAAGGTGACTTTAACATATAGTGAAGCTTGGAATTTATTGAAGCAATTCAGATGGGGGGTTTAAGGCAGGTGTTTGCGGGTGTAAGTGTATAAGGGGGTGTTTGCGGGTGTAAGTGTATAAGGGGGTGTTTGCGGGTGTAAGTGTATAAGGGGGTGTATGGGGTGTTTAGGGTATAAGAGTATACGAGGGTGCTTGGGGGTGTAAGGTAGGTGTTTGGCGATACCTTGGATAGCGAGCGCCAGTCCATGCTCCCGCTCCCGATGTACATGTGCTTCCTGTCCACCACCCAGAAAGAGGAGTGGAACTGCCCTTTGGTCAGAGCTGTCATGTTCAAGTAACGCACCTCCGCACCTGTACAGGTAAGACCAGGTAACAGACACACCTCCACACCTGTACTGGTAAGACCAGGTAACACACCCACCTCCGCACCTGTACAGGTAAGACCAGGTAACAGACACACCTCCACACCTGTACACACTTCTTTACCTGTACAGATAAGAACAGGTAACTGACAGAGAGGCAGCTCTGGAGGGTTTATTTATTCACATTCTGAAATATAAACGCATTCATAACGTTGGACTTCATGCACACCCAGCACACTCAGACACCCAGCACTGAGTCAAGCTTAATCTCGGAAAGAGCAGCTTTATACAGCAGCACACTGTTCCCTTCAAATAAATGCGTTTGGAATTAAATGAGCTGAAGTGTGTTTGAAAAACATGGAAATAAAGATGATGCTGAAGATGAAAACTGGGATTTAATTTTGATTATCAGTGACTGTCAGTCTCACTGATTCTGTGTAAAAATCCAAACGAGCTTTAACCAGCTCAGAGGTTATGCTCAAGGACACGGTGCTTCCATCAAATCAAGACTTTTAATATCTAACTCTTGAAAATGATCACCAATAGTTTGGATCTGCTCAGAACTGTCTTCATTTATTGGATGGATTAGTTTGTATAACCGTGACATCAACAATTCCGAGCTGTTTGAACACACGTCACATGCAGCTCAACAGATGAACCTGTGCCTCACCCTGCAGGGCTGCTGGCTCGAGTCCACACTGACATGGTCCAGATTCCGGACTGAGAGACCCATTGATGCATTAGAACAGAGCCTTCACAAGACGCGCTATCCAAAAGCCCCCCCAAATTTTTTTTTTTTTTTTGGGATCTTATTAATGACAATGAAAGGTAGTTACATACACGCAGGTGGAGGTGGAGGCATACTGCAGGTAAAGGTACAGGTATATGTACAGGTGTAGGTGGAGGTATAGTGCAGGTAAAGGTACAGGTATATGTACAGGTGTAGTTGGAGGTATAGTGCAGGTAAAGGTACAGGTATATGTACAGGTGTAGGTGGAGGTATCGTGCAGGTAAAGGTACAGGTATATGTACAGGTGTAGGTGGAGGTATAGTGCAGGTAAAGGTACAGGTATATGTACAGGTGTAGGTGGAGGTATAGTGCAGGTAAAGGTACAGGTATATGTACAGGTGGAGGTGTAGTGCAGGTAAAGGTACAGGTATATGTACAGGTGTAGGTGGAGGTATAGTGCAGGTAAAGGTACAGGTATATGTACAGGTGTAGGTGGAGGTATAGTGCAGGTAAAGGTACAGGTATATGTACAGGTGGAGGTGTAGTGCAGGTAAAGGTACAGGTATATGTACAGGTGCAGGTGGAGGTATAGTGCAGGTAAAGGTACAGGTATATGTATAGGTGTAGGTGGAGGTATAGTGCAGGTAAAGGTACAGGTATATGTACAGGTGTAGGTGGAGGTATAGTGCAGGTAAAGGTACAGGTATATGTACAGGTGGAGGTGTAGTGCAGGTAAAGGTACAGGTATATGTACAGGTGCAGGTGGAGGTATAGTGCAGGTAAAGGTACAGGTATATGTATAGGTGTAGGTGGAGGTATAGTGCAGGCAAACGTACAGGTATATGTACAGGTGTAGGTGGAGGTATAGTGCAGGTAAAGGTACAGGTATATGTACAGGTGTAGGTGAGGTATCGTGCAGGTAAAGGTACAGGTATATGTACAGGTGTAGGTGGAGGTATAGTGCAGGTAAAGGTACAGGTATATGTACAGGTGTAGGTAGAGGTATAGTGCAGGTAAAGGTACAGGTATATGTACAGGTGTAGGTGGAGGTATAGTGCAGGTAAAGGTACAGGTAAATGTACAGGTGGAGGTGTAGTGCAGGTAAAGGTACAGGTATATGTACAGGTGCAGGTGGAGGTATAGTGCAGGTAAAGGTACAGGTAAATGTACAGGTGGAGGTGTAGTGCAGGTAAAGGTACAGGTATATGTACAGGTGCAGGTGGAGGTATAGTGCAGGTAAAGGTACAGGTAAATGTACAGGTGGAGGTGTAGTGCAGGTAAAGGTACAGGTACATGTGCAGGTGGAGGTATAGTGCGGGTAAAGGTACAGGTATATGTACAGGTGTAGGTGGAGGTATAGTGCAGGTAAAGGTACAGGTATATGTACAGATGTAGGTGGAGGTATAGTGCAGGTAAAGGTACAGGTGAGACTCACCGCTCTCAGAGAGAGCCTTCAGGTCAGCAGAGTCCAGGAGGCCACTGGCCACCTTCAGATCCACCTGCCGGGCCTTCAGTCTGAGGAGCCGCTGTAGCAGAACCTGGCCCTGCAGGAAACACACAATTACACAACTACACACTGGCCCTGCAGAAAACCCACAATTACACAACTACACACTGGCCCTGCAGAAAACCCACAATTACACAACTACACACTGGCCCTGCAGGAAACATACAATTACACAATTACACTCCCATCCACAACAACTACACACTGGCCCTGCAGGAAACACACAATTACACAACTACACACTGGCCCTGCAGAAAACCCACAATTACACAACTACACACTGGCCCTGCAGGAAACACACAATTACACAACTACACACTGGCCCTGCAGGAAAACACACAATTACACAACTACACACTGGCCCTGCAGAAAACCCACAATTACACAACTACACACTGGCCCTGCAGGAAACATACAATTACACAATTACACTCCCATCCACAACAACTACACACTGGCCCTGCAGGAAACACACAATTACACAACTACACACTGACCCTGCAGGAAACACACAATTACACAATTACACTCCCATCCACAACAACTACACACTGGCCCTGCAGGAAACACACAATTACACAACTACACACTGGCCCTGCAGGAAAACACACAATTACACTTCCATCCAACAACAACAACTACACAACAATAACAGCAACACAACAAGCACCACAACAACTGCACAACTACTAACAACTATACAACTACGAACAACCAACAACTATGCAAAAACTAATAACACAGCTGCCAGTTAGTGCTGAGTTTACTCCCGTTTAAGTTTTAATTTTTCCACTAATGTGGAATGAAGCTGCTATATTGATGCAGAAATTATTCAGATTGCTTTATCATTTTATGGATCATATATTTATCAACAGCTGAGTTTATCTCCCTCTCTCCCTGAGCTTGGGATTTGTGGATCACAGCCGGAGAAACGCACTAAATCATGTGATGTGTGACGTTTACCTGCTTCTCTGAGTACAGACTGGACTCATCTGTGGAGTTCAAGGCCCAACCAGAAGAGACTATCTCCACAGAGCGACTGGCCCGGTCCAATAGGGTGTGCAAGCCCATGATGAGGGGGAGGCTGCTCGTACCATTGTCGGAAAAGGAGAGGTCTTCCGGAATGTTCTCCACCAGGACTATCCTACCCCCCAGGAGTGTTTAATATAGAAAACAGTTATGGATCAGAACAGCTATTAATCCAGTTATGGATCAGAACAGCTATTAATCCAGTTATGGATCAGAACAGCTATTAATCCAGTTATGGATCAGAACAGCTATTAATCCAATAATTAATCTTAGTCCAAGTTAAAAGCGCTAAAAAAAATGTGTTTGTATGTATTTGAGTATTTTTAAGTATTTTGAATGTCATGTTTTGCCACATACTAAAATATTGACAAAGCATCAAAACAAACATCTTACAGTTTACACATTTCTACTCAGTTCTGCTTTAAAAATTCAGAACATCAACAATGTTTGTATGTTTTTTGGCACCGATATGCCAAAAGTACTCACTATACCAAGATCCTAAAAGCCTAAATGGAGTGATTTTGATGGTTAGTGTCGCATCTGGATTTTAATGTTCCTCCAGATGGAGAGAGGAAAGACCAGGTAACGTTTGAGGCACTGAATCAAAAGGAATAAAACAGGAAGAGAGAAGAGAAGCTCCCTTTGAGGTCATAATTACAGTCGTCTCCAAACGCCCCCGATTGAGCCGGCCCCGGCTGAATTAAATATTTAAAGTATAGATATAGTGAGGAAGAGCTTCATCAGCGCCAGCCTGCAAACACTCCTAATTTAGGGGACCCGGGCAGTGAGTGGCGTTCTGCTTGGTGCTTCACGAGCCACCGATTTAAACAGATAGCGGGACAGCAGGAAGCAATTTATTTTTGGGAGTTGACGGAGCAAGAAAAATGTGAAAATATGAAAATTGGGGGAGAGATTCACCGTTATTAAGCCCCCCCTGTAAGGGGGAATGTAAGGTTTGGAGAACCAAACGCCACAACCAAGGAATCTGAAAAGGCAGAAAAAATCTGATAGATTGCCTCGATGTCGTCAAACGAAAGAACGACCACAGAAACAACAGCAGGCTGCCAGAAACCATGACACCCCCTCTTTATTTATCAGCTTAGTCTCGCACAGCGTAGCACAATCAGCCCTGCAGCAGAACCCTTTATCAATAACATGGACCTACCCATCCCGTTATACAAAAGCTCTGGAAAAATCATACATGATCATACTTGCAAAGTTTTATAAAAATCATATATGTTGATTTGTTACGAACCAGAAAGGAAACGCCCAGACCGCAGCAGCGGGGAAAACACGGACAAAAGGATCCAACATGACACGGAGGGAAAACAGGAAAATACAGAAAACGAACAGGAAGGGAGCGGAACATTACAGTACCCCCCCCTCAACGTACGCCCCCTGGCGTACCTGGCGGCCTGGTCTTGAGAGGGAAGCGACTGTGGAAATCCTGGATCAATGATTGATCCAGGATGAGGCTCCTGTGGAGCCACGACCGCTCCTCAGGACCATACCCCTCCCAGTCCACGAGGTACTGAAAGCCCCGACCTTTACGGCGGATGTCGATAATGTGGTCCACCGTGTAGGCCGGGGCGTTGTCGATGACCCGGACGGGTGGAGGAGGGAGGGTAGGGGCACTGAGGGGGCTGGAGGCGACAGGCTTGATCTGTGACACATGAAAAACGGGGTAGACCTTGAGGGAGGAGGGGAGGGAGAGTTTAACGGAAACGGGGTTAATGAGACGAACAACAGGGAAGGGACCAATAAAACGGGGCCGAAGTTTCTTAGAGGAAGAGGGAAGGGAAATGTTGGATGTAGAAAGCCAGACCTGCTGACCGGCTCTGTACTTAGGGGCTGCGGTCCTGTGCAGGTCCGCCAGACGTTGAGAACGGGAATTTGAGCGCAGGAGTGCGGTGCGTGCAAGTCTCCACACGCGTTTGCACTTGAGGATGTGGGACTTGACGGAGGGGACTGCTACCTCGGCCTCCTGGGCCGACAGGAGAGGAGGTTGGTAGCCTAATGAGCACTCGAACGGGGACAACCCTGTAGACGCACTCTTAAGAGAGTTGTGGGCGTACTCTACCCAGGGAAGAAAACGGCTCCAGGAGGCGGGATTGCGTGCAGTGACGCACCGCAGGGCGGCCCCCAGGTCCTGGTTCGCCCTCTCTGCCTGGCCGTTAGACTGGGGATGAAAACCAGACGACAGACTGGCCGAGGCCCCCAGGGCTACACAGAACGCCTTCCACACCTGGGAGGAGAATTGGGGCCCACGGTCCGACACAATGTCGGATGGGATCCCGTGCAGCCTGACCACATGTGACACCAGGAGCTCCGCAGTTTCGAGGGCGGACGGGAGCTTAGGGAGGGGAACAAAGTGAACCGCCTTGGAGAACCGGTCCACAATTGTCAGAATGACGGAGTTGCCTTCTGACAATGGCAGACCGGTGACGAAGTCTACGCCAATGTGGCTCCAAGGACGGCCCGGAACAGGGAGGGGAAGGAGAAGACCAGAGGGAGGCTGGTGGGAAGCCTTGCTCCTGGCGCACACTGCGCAGGCCAGAACAAAAGCACGGGTATCCTCCTTGAGCGTGGGCCACCAAAAACTCCTCCTGACGAGGGTGGTCGTTCTGGCAACACCTGGGTGACACGCCAGACAGGAGGCGTGAACCCACTCAAGGACCTGGGAGCGGACGGGGTTGGGAACAAACAGGGAGGAGTTAGGGTTACTACGGGGGTCAGGGTGGGAAGTCTGGGCGGACCTCACAATCTCCTCAATCCTCCATGAGACCGCAGCCACCATACAGGAAGCCGGTAGAATGGGCTCGGGGTCAGCAGGACTGGAGGGAAGGGAAAAAACACGGGATAAGGCATCCGCCTTGATATTGCGGGAACCGGGGCGGTAGGACACAGAAAAATTGAATCGGGCAAAGAATAATGACCACCTAGCCTGTCTGGCATTAAGCCTCTTAGCAGATTTAAGGTAAATAAGGTTTTGGTGGTCAGTTAAAACAATAAAGGGGTTACCTGCCCCCTCCAGCCAGTGGCGCCACTCCTCAAGAGCCAGCTTGATGGCCAGAAGCTCCCGGTCCCCGACATCATAGTTCCGCTCGGCGGAGGACAGCCTCCGGGAGAAGAAAGCACAGGGATGGAGCTTGTTGTCCAAGGCGGCTCGTTGGGACAGAATGGCCCCCACGCCGGTGTCGGAGGCATCCACCTCAATCGTAAATTGGCGGGTAGGGTCAGGGTGACAAAGAATAGGGGCCGAGGAAAACCGAGTCTTAAGGCGTTCGAACGCGAGCTGAGCCTCGGAGTTCCAACAAAAAGAAAAAGCAGTGGAGGTGAGTTTGGTTAGGGGAGCAGCAATGACACTGTAATTACGGATAAATCTACGGTAAAAATTGGCAACCAAGGAACTGTTGCAGGTGCTTACGAGAGGTGGGTTGGGGCCATTCTGTCACCGCCTTGATCTTGGCAGGATCCGCCCGGATGCTGCCCTCCTCGATGATGAAGCCGAGGAACGGGACTGAGGAGACGTGGAAGGAGCACTTCTCTGCCTTGACAAAGAGCTGGTTTTCAAGCAGACGCTGGAGAACCTCCCGGACATGGAGAATGTGCTCCTGAGGGGACTTAGAAAAAATCAAAATATCATCGATATAGACAAACACAGTTTTCCCCAACAGGTCTCGCAGGACGTCATTTACCATGCCCTGAAAGACTGCCGGGGCGTTAGTAAGGCCGAAGGGGACCACTAGGTACTCGTAGTGGCCCAACGGGGTATTGAAGGCAGTCTTCCATTCATCCCCCTCCCGTATACGCACCAAATGGTACGCATTACGGAGGTCGAGCTTTGTAAAAATGACGGCCTGCGAGAGGGGTTCAAATGCAGTATTAATAAGGGGAAGAGGATATTTGTTGCGGACGGTTATTTGGTTTAGCCCTCGGTAGTCGATGCAGGGCCGTAGTGAGCCGTCCTTTTTCCCCACAAAAAAGAACCCAGCACCAACAGGAGAAGAGGAGGGGCGGATGATGCCCGAGGCGAGGGACTCATGAATATACTCCTCCATGGAGAGTTTCTCCGGACCCGACAGACTGTAGAGACGACCAGACGGAAGCTTGGCTCCCGCCAGCAGGTCAATACAACAATCGTAGGGTCGGTGAGGAGGTAGGGACAGAGCGCGTGATTTAGAGAAGGTAAGGGAGAGGTCGTGATATTGCTTGGGGATGTTGGACAGATCGGGTTCGGGTAAGTTGGTGCTGGAATTCTTGGACCCCGGAGGGGGGGAGAGCGGAACGGAGACAGCTAGCCAGACAGTGACTACTCCACGCCAGGATACGACCGGCTTGCCAGTCGATATGAGGGTTGTGAAGGCGGAGCCAGGTCTGACCCAAAACTATGGGGGATTGTTGAGAATTGATAAGCAGAAGTTGAATACTCTCCCGATGATTGCCGGATAAAACGAGCTGCACGGGAACGGTGGAGTGGGTGACTAACCCCAGACTTCTACCGTCTAAGGCAAAGGCAGTGATGGGAGAGGGTAGTAGATCCGTGGGGATGCCGGCCCTCCTGGCGAAGGTGATGTCCATAAAGTTAGCGTCGGCCCCAGAGTCGATAAGGGCCGACGAAACTTCGGACTTGTCCCTCCAAAGGAGAGTGGCCTTGAAGACCAGGCGATTCTGAGCTGCATGGCAAGGTATGATTGGGCTCGTCAGTACGCCCAGTTTTACTGGCGAGCCTATTCTTTTGGGCGAATGGGGCATGAGGCGATCTGGTGGCCTGGTTTGCCACAGTAAAAACAAGATCTTGATCGCAAGCGACGTTGGCGCTCCTCGGCGTTGACCGCAACTCTGCCCAGTTGCATGGGCTCCTCCTCGGAGACACCAGACGCCGCTCTGGGTCCAGAGGCAGAAGGGTGCGAGCGAGTGTGTTGCTGATGCTGATGACCGGAGTTCCCCCCTCGCTCACGGGCCCGGATACGGAGACGGTTGTCAATAGCGATGGCCAGGCTAATAAGGCAATTGAGTGAAGTTGATTCCTCACGGGTGGCAAGTTGGTCCTTTAATTCTTCGCTAAGCGCCTGGCGAAAAGCCCCCTGAAGGGCGGTGTCATTCCATCCGGACTCCGCTGCGAGGGTACGGAATTGGATTGCCATTTCCGCGACACTGCGGCTTCCTTGACGGACCCGAAGTAGGCGTTGCGTTGCGTCTCGCCCACAGGAAGGGTGATCGAAAACACGCCGCATCTCAGCAGTGAAGGCGGCGAAGTTGATGCAGAGCGCGGCTTGGCTGTCCCAAATGGATGTAGCCCACTCCAGGGCACCACCTCCCAAACTGCTCATTATGAAGGCGATCTTACATGGGTCGGAGGCGAAGGAGGAGGGCTGCATCCGGAATACAATGTCGCATTTCATCAAGAATTCGCGACATTTTCCCAATTCCCCGCGGTATAATTCTGGATGTTGAACGCGGGGCTCACGGAGAGAAGTGGACACAGAAGGATCCACCGGCGGATCCGGCGCGGGCGGTGTAGGGCCCATAGGAATACGCGGAAGCGGCTGGTGGAGAGCTAGCTGTGCTACTTGCTCCGTGATGACCCTCAGCACCTCCAACACGTCATCCAAACGTCGGCCCTGTTGGTCGCTGACCGCAGTTTGGCAGGAGAAGGCGTGACGAATTTGCTCTAGGTCGGCTGGGTCCATGATTTTTGGCCAGTTCGTTCTGTTACGAACCAGAAACGGGACGAACCCAAGTGCAACGACCAGGAGACAGATTCACAAAAGAGGGTCTTTTAATTAATTAAGTGTTGGGGTAGTCCCAACACTGTACAGGAGAGGAAAAACACGATATTACGCAGGAACAGTAGGAAGCCCGGGACGGGCTGCTCCAAGCCGGAGCTGGACTGGCAGGTCAGGAATGTTTCGTTCCCAAACCGGAACTGGACTGGACAGGAACTGGACCGGGAGGTCCACACTGGAATCTGGGTCTGGAACAGTTTTGTTCCAAACCCGAACTGGACTGGACTGGAACTGGACCGGAAGGTCCACACTGGAACAAGGGTCTGGAACGGATTTGTTCCAAACCGGAACTGGACTGGACTGGAACTGGACCGGGAGGTCCACACTGGAACAAGGGTCTGGAACGGATTTGTTCCAAACCGGAACTGGACTGGACTGGAACTGGACTGGACTGGAACTGGACCGGGAGGCCCACACTGGAACAAGGGTCTGGAACGGATTTGTTCCAAACCGGAACTGGACTGGACTGGAACTGGACCGGGAGGTCCACACTGGAACAAGGGTCTGGAACGGATTTGTTCCAAACCGGAACTGGACTGGACAGGTAGGTGCGAGGCTCACACCTGGACTGGAACTTGCTGGGGAGCGGCTCACTACGGCAGGACAGGAACTGGACCGGATTGACTGCACCGGTACAGAACAAAAAATAAACAGGTAGGGTTAGTGCAAGGGAAGGCACGGGAATGACCGGGAGGTTCTCACGGAGGTGCAGGGTTTGAGAAGGAGGTGGTTGGTGAAGCACGGCAGAGCTGGGTAGTGTGGCGTAGCTGCGGTAGGTCCGGAAGGAGCTGACTGTCTCCAGAGCTCCAGGAGCCGGTGCCGAAGAACTCGCTGGCTTCTTCGGTCGGACAGGAACAACTGGAGGGTAGCCAGGTAGCAAGCTCTCCCGGAGCCTACACGAGCTGGAGGTGGAGGTACCGCAACACACACAACGATAACGGGGGGAAACGAACACTGCCACGGGAGAATGGGAGCTGGGTTAGATGGAGGAGAAGGGAAACAGGTTAGCTGCATGCACGACAAGAATTGACGGGGTGGTTAACTACCAGACTGTAGTTAGGAGCGGAACCCAAGCTGCACGGGGATAATATCCCACGACCAAGCGAGTAGTTCTTTTAACACGACCAGGAAAACAACGAGCATTAACACCGCGTGACGAACGTTAACGAACTGGCGCCGACTGGCAGCCAGCCGAAGGAATAAATAGTGAGGTTAATAATAGAGCTAAACAAGGGACAGGTGTGGAAAATAAGCAGGAGTGATTACAAGACACCAGGTGAGGAAATGCATGCAACGAGGGGGGACGGAGTGAAAAGGCGGAAGTGAGACAACCAAACGAACAAGACAGGGAAGGAAACGCCCAGACCGCAGCAGCGGGGAAAACACGGACAAAAGGATCCAACATGACACGGAGGGAAAACAGGAAAATACAGAAAACGAACAGGAAGGGAGCGGAACATTACATGATTAGTATGATATAATTTGTATACAATTCTTATACAATCTCTCTTTTAAAAAAAAAAAAAATAGGGAGTACCATGTATGTTGGGGAACTATTTAATTTTAGTATGAAATGTATATGCTACTTCTCTACCACACATTTATAAGTTTTGTATATGGCATATGTGATTTTTTAAGTATCTTTGCAGATCTTTTGCATATGGGAGCCCAAAAGGGCTCTGATGGCAGGAAGCATTTTACACAGGGATGTAAATGTGTGGAATCAGGTAAAGGTAAATTCTGCTCTGATATTACATTACATTCTGGGCATTTAGCAGACGCTCTTATCCAGAGCGACTTACACAACTTTTAGCATTTTTACATAGTATCCATTTATACAGCTGGATATGTACTGAAGCAATGCAGGTTAAGCACCTTTAGCTCAAGGGTACAACGGCAGTGTCCTACCTGGGAATCAAACCTGCAACCTTTGGGTTACAAGCCCAGTTCATTTCCCACTGCTACCCGATATCAGGGGTGGCAGTGTAGTGATATCAGGACGTGTTTTTATTTTTACACAGAGATGCAAATGTGTGGAATCAGGTAAAGGTAAATTCTACTCTGATATCAGGAAGTGTTTTTATTTTTACACAGAGATGTAAATGTGCTGAACAGCTCAGCCAGGTCATGCAGTAGAGGAGGAGACTCAGGTGTACTGCAGTGCTGGTTAAGATAAATCTGCATTTTTAAACAAAACATTATTCAATGAGAGCAAGACAATCAACTCTCCTTTTGTATTTTGTGTTTTATTCAAACAGGCAGAAAGCAGAGAGGGTAACAGAGAGAGAAGGTGCCATGGTGGGGATCAAACCCACGCCTAGTCTCTGGACTGCATCACACGTCTCACGCGCACATTTCTTTTTAAGAGTAAAACCCAAACTGCTGCTAATTAACTGTGCGGAAAGGAAGTGGGTAAAATGTACGACATAATTAAACCAATTAATTACTTGAAATACAGTACAGCACTAATCATGGCTAAATGGGGGGGGGGGGGGGGGCTCGGTATTCTGTATGAACACACATTTAAATATACGGGGAGATCGATACCTGCTTCCTGTAACAGGCTGACACACGACACACTTTGAGCCTCTGAGGTATAACCTGCTTCCTGTAACAGGCTGACACACTGAGCACCTGTGGTATAACCTGCTTCCTGTAACAGGCTGACACACTTTGAGCCTCTGCGGTTTAACCTGCTTCCTGTAACAGGCTGACACACTGAGCCCCTGTGGTTTAACCTGCTGAGATGAAATCAAATCCATGCTTGATCTAAATGTCATCAGGCCAATGTTTGAGTTAATTAAAAGCCTCAGTCTGAAATATGGCTGCATTAATGAGCAAGCTCTCCTTTTATGGTGTTTTTCATGTAAGTACAAACAATCCCTATTAGACTCCCGATAAACCTAAAATAGAGATGAATTAACAGTGAATCTTCATTTTTCATTGCTAAGATAAACCCAAATTTAAGACGGAGGGCTGTAACCACACACATTCATTGTTAATTAAACACTAATGAGAGCTTTATGAGGCCCATAGGGAGTACATGCACTCTATCGGAGTTTAATTAACAGCACTGTTTCCCATTAATGTATTAAAATGTGGCGGCCGGCCAGAGTTTAATGTCAACCGCCACAGTTTCAAATTTTTTAATTGTAGGCTTATGTACGCAGCGTAGCCACATCACTTCAAAAAGACCCTCTCTCCACCATGGTCGATACCCCTCCCCCTGCTTACACTCAAAACCCGCCACACACAGAGGCTGCGTCTCCTCACGATTCTGAGGAGATTGACGTGGTTAGTATGTTTGTGAAAGTTGTTTGCGAAAGTACCAACCCTCTTTGGTACACTATGGATGCATATTGTTTCAGCATTAAGCTAGGCAAGCTCTCGACTGTTACGATATTAATTTATCATCAGCTAACGTAACAAGGTTATAAGATACATTTTCTTTTACAACTAATGTTATCTCGCGGGCTAACCTGAAAATAAAAACAAAATAATATACCCGAGTTCATGTATATTGTATCTTGTGGAAGATAATACTGATGTTATTCAAGGGAGATATCAGCACAATGTAAGAAAACGCAACTTGCTGTGTCCCCCCGTTTCCCTCATCAAAATATAGTTTCCCTTCAGTGCGGGCTCTCCGTTCTTTTTAACAATCTCTGTCTGGCGTCGCCCGGCTCGCTTGGCTTCTACGTCATACAACAGGATCTACTTTTAAAAATTACTTTACTACGAAAAGACAGAGAGAAGACGAAGAGGAAGAATCAACAGAGGTAGCAAAGATTTGATAGCAAGCTCATCAGATTCAGAGGCTTTCTTGTCAATAAAGAAACAAATATTCAACTTGTTTTTATTGTAATTTTCAATCTCACAGACAGGGCTGAGTTTTGGAGTAGAACAGGTTAAAATGCATTGTGATGGTTTCTGTATTGTCTACTGACAAAAAGTTTTTGAATATTTTTCATCAGATCACGTTTCTGGTCGTCTGATGTTAGCTAGCTGTCTAGCCAAAAAAAAAGTAAACTAGCCAAAATTCTATATATTTTACGTGTTCCATTTCCCATGTTCCAATCACAAAGAATTGTGGATCTAGTGTTTAGATTGAATCTTAATCTCAAAGAGCACCAAATTGATACATTTAGCTGTTGAAATTGACAAAATTTTCTTCCAGGGGAGTATGCCCCTAGACAGTTGGGGGTCCACCCACCCCAGTTTCAGAAAATCCTGTGGGAAACACTGAACAGTGAACATTGTACTGTGCACCTGAAACTCCTATAGAGCTGCGTTCCTGATACTCAGGCAGTGCTTAAGACCACTATGATTGATTTAAAGCAAGATGTCAAATGAATTTGCTGTGTGAGACTTTAATGAATAGGCTGAGTGATCAGAGGACATGTTTAGCAGTACACAGTGCATTATTGATTAGTGTGCCACTTTTTACAAGAGTCCTCAAAGGCTTCAGGGCTAAAGCAATGAAGGAGAGACACAGTGGTTACTGACAGGAGAGAACAAACAAGGTCTGCAAATGAATGTGTGTGTGTGTGTGTGTGCTCTTGTGTGTGTGTGTATGCGTGTGCGTGCTTGTGCGTGTGTACATGTGTGTGTACGTGTGTGTATGTGTGCGTGTACGTGTATGTGCGTGTGTGTGTGTGTGTGTGTGTGTGTGTGTGTGTGTGTGCGCGTGTGCGTGTGTACGTATCTCTTACCGGCATTCTCTGCTGCAGTTCTCCTCAGTGATTCCATCCTCATAGTCTCCCCAGACGTCCACGGCGGAGAATATCAAGGCCACCAGAACAGCAAAACAGCAGACCAGCGCAAAGACCACAATGCACTTCTGCTGAGACTGCCATAGGAAAGAGAATCGATTCTTAATTATGAACATCCCAGGGTTAGCCATGGGGCAGATTAACTACATTACCCAGAACACTCTAAATGATACACAGCCAGAGGGTGGATGGCATCTGTAAAAATAATATTAATAAAACACATTAATTACAGTGCATTCATTTCAGACATAAGCCTATGAATCCTTACAAGGGACAAGGGATTCTAAAAAAATCTAATAACCACAACATATCACAGAGGGATGTATTCACTACACACCCACCAAATATCTTTTCAAGAAAATGTCTATAGGTATATTAATATACACCGATCAGCCACAACATTAAAACCACTGACAGGTGAAGTGAATAACATTGATTATCTCGTTGTTATTTTGGTTCTGTACTCTAGCACTTTGAGTTTGAAAGGATACAATGACAATGAGGTTGAAGTGCAGACTGTCAGATTTAATTTGAGCGTACTTTCATCCATATCGGATGAACCGTTTAGAAATTATTTGATCTTACATAGTCCCCCCCCCATTTTTGGGCATCAAAAATATTGTACAGTTTAACATAATGTTGAATAAAGTAATAATTTTTAATAATTGGTCGCATATCCTTTGCATGCCATGACATTCTGATGTCTGTGACCCTACAATATCAAAAGACTCTTGATATCTTTTTTTCTGATGCTCCTACAAGCGATACTATAACCTCTCTGCATTTGCATGGATCTTTATGGGAATTGGGGGGTGGGACTAGATTTAGCTGTAAATTACACTGGAACAGTATGGAACACATGGTTGGCTAAATGGCTGTAAGTCATCAAGGGTCTGATGTATCAAACAAGCCTTAAACCATCACTCTGCTGCCAGATAAGCAGTAGATATGGATGTATAACTTGAAGGGTTTCTTCTCCTGACTTATTTTCCCATAAATTTCAACAGGAAAATTTGTCAGGAGAAACAACCCTTAAACTGATCAATCCATATCTACTGCATATCTGGCAGCAGAGTGATGGTTTGAGGCTCGTTTGATACCTCAGACCCTTGATGACTTACAGCCATTTTACCAACCATGTATTCCATACTGTTCCAGAATAATTTACAGCTAAATCTAGTCCCATCCCCCCAATTCCCATAGAGATCCATTCAAATGCAGAGACATCATAGTATCGCTTGTAAGAGTATGCTGTATTCGAAGGCAGCATTTTCCCCGTTTGAGACAAAGCCAGACTGAAATTAAATTCCTCGTGCTTTATTGGTGCTCATTACATACCTCCATAGCCATAAATAACGTGGTTATATTTCCTTGTCCGTCACTTTAATTACTATTAATATGGAGTGTTAGGCTGTTACATGAGCCTTATTTAAGTGCAGTAAATTCAGATGAGTATGAGAGGTAAACCGTGCCAGAGAGCAGCTTGATGTGGCACTAGATGGATATGCTACGTGCAGCTGGTTAAAGGAGAGGAACAGTATCAGTATCAGGGCCCAATGTGCAGACTATGAGGAGGCTGTGCCTGAGGGAGATGCATTAGGACCGAGATTGGAAGGTAAGAAATCCAGGCAATACATCCCAGCGCAAATGTTGGACGTATGAACAATTCACTGCCGTCTCGCAATTTCCCCAGAGCCAATACGTAAGGCCTGCCTCACAAATGAATGCGTACTCTTTTGGGCGGCACTGTGGGAAATGTTTATTTGGAATCGGGCAGGATTATGAGTGGGCTAGTGTCCATTCTCCCCAAGGGGTCTTAGTGATATAGTGTAGCTGTGCTGTGGGGAGCACTATACGATGAGTAATCTCCACCTCAAACCCCAGCACCACAGCAGAGCAGCACATTCAGCCCTTAATAAAAGGCATAGAAACAGCCCAGCCTTACAAGCCTAACATGGTGCTACACAGTAAATATGATGCACAGAGTCATTCAAGCCTAACATGGTGCTACACAGTAAATATGATGCACAGAGTCATTCACTACTAAGCCTGTACAAGCCACAGACCCATGGCCTGCAGATGGGAGCACTTTAAGTCACTATTTACTTATGATTTTCATAATCAGTCAATAACTTTCCAGCATCAGCTGAATGAAGACGAGAGAATGACAACCCCATTAATAAAATAAATCATAAATACCCCTGGGATGACACTAAACAATGCATTAAGCAGGAGATTACACAAGTTGTCATTCATATCTCATGTTTAACAAGCTGACATCACAGCCCAGACATCATATTTTTCCAACTTCTAGCAGTGGGGGAGGGAGAATGTGATAATCCCCCCCCCCCCCCCCCCCCCTCCAAAACTCACTCAGCCCACAACTGTGAGAAAATCAACATTTTTGTTTATTTTAAATTGATGGATTTTTTTTTGTTGCATGAAATCACACTTTTATACTTAAATCCCTAAGAATCAAATTAAAACTTGCAAATATCTAACCATTTAATAGAAAAATTACACCCACCTGTTGAAAAATATGGTTTATCAAAACTGGACTTAGTGAGGTTTGGAAAAACACTCTTAAAATATAAAAATACATGGAAGGGCGTGTCTATGTTAATAAATGATTGGGAAGGTGTGGCTGTGATTTGGGCCGTTTTTCATCAGCAGATTAGTCTTGTGGCGCAGGACCATAGAGATCATTTCCATGCACTGTTTTCTCACAGGCCATATGATTCATTACCATAGAGAGTACAGTCACAATCTAGGTTAGCTTATCAGTCTGTGGTTTGTATGCATGGGCTAGATTGCATATAATTAAGCACATGTTTATACGCAACGTCCACACAAAGTGCAAATGTGCGCACACCTTAGATAAATGAGGTTCCCCCACATATCGAGTCTAATTCTGTTCATTAGCAAAATGTATTAATTGGCTTAATTAGCTGTGAAGAGTGAAGAATGTTCCTTCATTAATTAGCCTAAAACAAAATGAGAACTTTTCAGCAAAGACCTTTTACACTGATAGAGTACCTTTTATACAGATGGAGTATCTTTTATCCTGTGTGGATGAATATAAACTCCCTTAGGAATAGACAGAAATAGACACCAGGTGAGTTGGATCTCTGGCCAATCAGAGACGTTAATCAATCAATTAACTATCAGGTAGAAAAAAAACACCAGCAGCACTGCTGGCCTCCGGGGGCCAGGTTTGGGTACCTCAGGTAACACTGATACACTCTCCGTGTGTGTACGCAAGCAGCTTCATGACCCGGGGCCAGCTGCTGTATGTTCACGTCATAAAAAACGCAGCTGTCACTTTAAAGTTTTAACGATCAAAAAATTAATAAAACTGAACAAATGTGGCATTACAGATGGCACTTTACTAGCTAACCTTCAGAATACCTTCACAAAGAAAGCAGAATGCATGATTTTCCTGCCCCAATGTATCGGAAAACCAAATACTCTGCTTTCCTCCTGGGTACAGTAATGAATTTATAATCGCTATGTTAATTACTCCTCAGCATATTGATCTACAAAAGGAAGAACTCCAGTTCGTAGAGTTGGCAACACACCCTCAAAACTAATTTACATTCCAGGCTCTCTGGGATTACATGAGGTAGATTTATCAGCGAGTGCATTTAAAGGCACTAGTGAATTATGTTTGTGTTAGGATTACATTACGGCTTGCGTGTGTAGTCACTGCTATAACTGCGGGATATTTATCAACAGCAATTATACCTGCAGTCTCGTCCAGAGACAAACATTTAAATATCCCACAATGCAATTCTGTTAGACGACTTCATCAATAATGTGCGTGCGATTAGAGATCTCCACGGAAACTCATTTATCAACCATGTGCAAAACTTTAAAATTTCATCTGTAGCACAAAAGTTAAGTAGTTATTTAACATCTGATTCATCTGTCACAAATATGACTTGTATTAACAAGTATTAAATTGTATCGCTCTCAAATTGCACTACTTTGCACAAGATTGTGAGGTAGCCTAAAGGTATTTGGGGAAAAAATGAGAAATGACACTTCCTAGCATGCAGACCAATATCTTTCACAATATCCTGAGGTACAGAAAAAACACGGCCAAACGCTACGAGCAATCAGCTAGCAAGGGGGCGTGAAAAAGAGAAATTGCTTTTAATAAAATCCTTGGAAGGAGGATCGGAGGTGTAGAATCAGCAGTTTTTTTCCCCACGAGCAGGAGATGACATGGCATTCTGCACAGCGTCGAGCGCGCGGCTGAAGCTCTTGTTTTAGAAAGCTAACGCTCGACTGTACACGCCCACATAATCAAACACACTTAATGCGTCCAAGCCTCCGCTAATTACCAACACTCAGCTTATCCGAAAGGGAACCAAGGACAATACCTGTAGGGTCTTAAATTATCTTTCCTCCTCATTATAGAAAAAACACCGACAGCTGAACAAACCTACAGGACAAACTTTTAAATACTCCAGGGATGTAACTTAAAAATAGCAGTTTCATTGGATTCTACGAACAGTGCCTTAAATCTACACTAAAGCAACGATGGCTATAAAAAACGATTCTGCACAAGAAGGTGAAAACATACCCCACCCCCTCCTGTAATTCACTGGCATGATGAATAATAGGATATATTAGCCCGCAATTACCCTAAACACCCACGTCTCACAGGTTTGACGGCCAACTCAACAACCATAAATACCCTTGTGTGTTTTTGTATTATTTTGCTACCACCATAAACCTTTACTTACATGCCTGTTCTATTGCTGTTGTGTGCTCTAATGAGCCTGGCGGAGAAGGACAAAGTCGGGCAATTTTAAACGTGCTATGCCAACACCGCTACACAAATCAGACACGTGACTACAAGTGAAAATGGAATCTGGAGCGAATACACAAAGTTCAGATGCACAGTATTTTCCACAAGGCTAAGCCACGGAGAGTTCTCCAGTACAAACCATTTGATCAACCTCTGAACCGTAGGCCAACAATCTATCAACAATAAAAGAGCAAGCTTGTCAGCTCGCTCCCTCCACAGCGGGCGTGTCCGAATACGACCCTTACACCCTTTTGAGGGCGCATATTTGAGTGTACTTCATCAAAAAGCTTTTGAGTGGGCAACTTTTTCTCACAAATGGGGGCACTTAAAATACCAGGATGAACCCCTTATTTCCGGGGTTTTGTTGAGGGAATTCAGGAGCACTCTCATCTGCAGAACGGTGCACTCATCCGACAATTTCAGTAAATAACCGGAAGTAAAAACGTAAAAGACACAGAGAGTATATTCATATTTATGGTACAAGATAGGTTCATACCTATTTTTATACAGTCTATGGTTCATACACAGAGGTTCATATTACAAACTACTCTTTTTATTTTTGTTAATTCTATCTTCATTCATAATCTACACTTTGTAACAATCGTCATATGTTAACTGATTGATACTCTCAATAAAAAATAAAAAAAATAAAAAAATATTACAAACTACTTCCTCACTAGTTTGGAAAGAGTTTTGCGGGATTTCTTTCGCACACTGCTTGCAAAGTGAGGGGACAGGGCACATAGCAGACAGGGGTCTGAGTGGACAGGGGACATATTCGGACACAGCCAGCCTGTATTCAATGCTGTATAATTAAGGAACTGAAATGTCGGAAATTTTTTGCCACTTTTTTTTAACTTATCTTACTCCAAACAAAATACTATTCCCTATTAAACCAGTGAAGCGATCGGTTTGATGTTGATGGGTTAAATGTCTTTCTGGTTCACAAAGACAGTTTTTCAGTTCAAACTAATCTGCTTCAGCCTAGTTGTAATGCTTTTTGTCCTGTGAGTAACAATTTCCTTGTATTTTTAATATTATTTTATATAACTTCACTATAAGCTACATGCTCATTAGAATGTCACGCTGGACCCTAAATAAAATGTTCAAAAGATACTCCCTCAGACGCACACCTGTCCCCCCGCTTACACCTGGTCAGGTGACACTACACTTCCGCACACCTGTGTGCTCTGCTTACGCCTGGTCAGGTGACACTGTACACTTCCACACACCTGTGTGCTCTGCTTACGGCTGGTCAGGTGACACTACACTTCCACACACCTGTGTGCTCTGCTTACGGCTGGTCAGGTGACACTACACTTCCGCACACCTGTGTGTTCTGCTTACGCCTGGTCAGGTGACACTACACTTCCACACACCTGTGTGCTCTGCTTACGGCTGGTCAGGTGACACTACACTTCCACACACCTGTGTGCTCTGCTTACGCCTGGTCAGGTGACACTGTACACTTCCGCACACCTGTGTCCTCTGCTTACACCTGGTCAGATGACACTACACTTCCGCACACCTGTGTGCTCTGCTTACGGCTGGTCAGGTGACACTGTACACTTCCACACACCTGTGTGCTCTGCTTACGGCTGGTCAGGTGACACTGTACACTTCCGCACACCTTTCTCCTCTGCTTACGGCTGGTCAGGTGACACTGTACACTGAAGCACATCTGTGTGCTCTGCCCTGTAAGACTGCTGCACGGATGCGCTTGAACTGCTGTTAAGGTCTAATTCCCTCATCAGTCAGCGGAACAGCCTCTATAAAGGAACAGCCACTATAAAGGAACAGCCTCTATAAAGCCTGATTTACACCCCGCCAGAGCTCAACACGCAGGAGGTTATTAACTGCGCTTATGAAACACAAACAGGATAAAGCGTGTCCCAGGAGCGGTGTCTCTCGCTATCGGCCAGCTGTGCCAGATTGCAGCGTAATATTTCACCCGCAGAAATGCCGTTTGGCACATTGGGGTCCAGGAAGGTCACTGGGTGATTTAACCCTTACACGGCTGGGTTCAACAAGGCATAACGTTATGTTGGCGGTGAGTTGTGTTCGCTGCTAAAAGTGATCACTGAACAACTTAACATTTATTTAGTTTGCAGTTAACACATTTTAAATATTAGGATAACTTACAGACATAATAAATACAAATATACAGTATATCTAGTACACCCATAGTAGAGATGCAACGGTTGATGTAAAAAAAATCCAAACCCTTCACCACCCATGTTCACACGTGTTCGGTTTGGTTCAGTTCGGTTCACTCGCTTCAAAAATCATCTTTAACGTCTAGCTATGTTTTTGAAATAGGCACTCAAACTAAAATTAGTCATGTAAAGGTTATATTGGCCATTTCTATCATACGACACTGAGAATAAGGAATACAAGTTAAATGAAAGCAGTTAACTCAAAGATCCAGTGGAGATATTTGCACAGGTGAAGCCGGGGGAGTGCAGCTAACAGCTGACGTTCCAGTCATTCAGTCGGTTTGAGAAATGAGAAGTGTGCGAGATAAAACACAGTTAGAGGATCATCCATGTCAAGACTGACAAGACTAGGCTGTCTTTATTTTCTCACACTCCAGGAAAATGCCAAAAAACGAAAAACACGCACTAATCCAGACTGGAATGAGCTTTAACCTTTATGTGTTGACATTAAAAGGCCATATTTCCAAGAAATGTCACTAATTATGTCCATAAACAAGGGGTGAATTATAATTTTCATAAAAATGTTCTTAGTTTCTTATTTTCAAGGGAGTGCTGAGTGTATGATCGGTCTCAGTGATTCAAATAAAGTTGGAATTGAATAACTTTTTATAAAAATACATATTTTGACATAAATATGTACAGTTGAAGTCGGAAGTTTACACACACTTAGGTTGACATCATTAAAACTCATTTTTAACCACTCCACAGATTTCATGTTAGCAAACTATAGTGTTGGTAAGTCAGTTAGGACATCTACTTTGTGCATGACACAAGTAATTTTTCCAACAATTGTTTACAGACAGATTATTTCACTTTTAATTCACTATATCACAATTCCAGTGGGTCAGAAGTTTACAAACACTAAGCTGACTGTGCCTTTAAACAGCTTGGAAAATTCCAGAAAATTATGTCATGGCTTTAGAAACTTCTGATAGGCTAATTGACATTATTTGAGTCAATTGGAGGTGTACCTGCAGATGTATTTTAAGGCCTACCTTCAAACTCAGTGCCTCTTTGCTTGACATCATGAGAAAATCAAAAGAAATCAGCCAAGACCTCAGAAAGAAAATTGTGGACCTCCACAATTCTGGTTCATCCTTGGGAGCAATTTCCAAACGCCTGAAAGTACCACGTTCGTCTGTACAAACAATAGTACGCAAGTATAAACACCATGGGACCATGCAGCCGTCAAACCGCTCAGGAAGGAGACCCGCTCTGTCTGCTAGAGATAAACGTGCTTTGGTGCGAAAAGTGCAAATCAATCCCAGAACAGCAAAGGACATTGCTGGAGGGAACAGGTACAAAAGTATGTATATCCACAGCAAAACGAGTCCTATATCGACATAAGGCTGAAGAAGCCACTACTCCAAAACCGCCATAAAAAAGCCAGACTACAGTTTGCAACTGCACATGGGGACAAAGATCTTACTTTTTGGAGAAATGTCCTCTGGTCTGATGAAACAAAAATGGAACTGTTTGGCCATAATGACCATCGTTATGTTTGGAGGAAAAAGGGTGAGGCTTGCAAGCCGAAGAACACCATCCCAACCGTGAAGCACAGGGGTGGCAGCATCATGTTGTGGGGGTGCTTTGCTGCAGGAGGGACTGGTGCACTTCATAAAATAGAGGGCATCACGAGGATGGAAAATTATGTCTCAAGACATCAGCCAGGAAGTTAAAGCTTGGTCGCAAATGGCTCTTCCAAATGGACAATGACCCAAAGCCTACTTCCAAAGTTGTGGCAAAATGGCTTAAGGACAACAAAGTCAAGGTATTGGAGTGGCCATCACAAAGTCCTGACCTCAATCCAATCGAAAATTTGTGGGCAGAACTGAAAAAGCATGTGCAAGCAAGAAGAAGACTCAGTTACACCAGTAACTTATTATGAGAAGCTTGTGGAAGGCTACCCGAAACCTTTGACCCAAGGTAAACAATTTAAAGGCAATGCTACCAAATACTAACAGAGTGTATGGAAACTTCTGACACAGGGATGAAAGAAATAAAAGCTGAAATAAATAATTCTCTCTACTATTATTCTGACATTTCACATTCTTAAAATAAAGTCGTGATCCTAACTGACCTAAGACAGGGAATGTTTACTAGGATTAAAGGAGCTATATGTAACAAATTTACTGTACTAAATCATAAAATTACCATGATATGTCATCAGAGATTAAGGAAACATGCTAAGTCGAAATACTGGCTTCTCCGACAACAATGCTACAGCCAGTATGTTCTCCTTTGAAATTTCCATTCCGGGTCGAAACGTCTGTATTTGTTTTGGCCTATGTGATTCACTATTCTCCGAGTTGACTCAGAGTCCACTGCCCATTACGAACAACCAGATGTACTCCGGCACTCCGACAGCCGATTTACGAATGCCTAAGCTAAGTTCAACATCGTTTCCATTTAGCTAGCTAGCTAAAGATTTAAATATATATGTATATAGTTACTCGCTAAACATACCACTAATGTTAGCTTATATCTGTGTGACCATAAACATAGCCAGCCATGCATCTAGCTAACATTGACAGAGTTATAAAAAATCCACATGAGCTGGTTTATAATTTGCAAACAATAAATAATAAACAAATTGCAAACGTATACATTAGCTGATCAACTTACAGTGTAGGACTCGTCGTCACCTGTCATTGTCAAAATAGAATAAGCTCATCTCAAAATATAATGTTGTGCTCGGCTCATCTTGTGCTCGTGTTCATTCAGTGTCTCGACTCTCTCCAATATTGTGAATTTGGATTGCAGTACCAATTTTAAACGTTCGGTGTCAATGTTACATATAGCTCCTTTAAATGTCAGAAATTGTGAAAAACTGAGTATAAATGTATTTGGCTAAGGTGTATGTAAACTTTCGACGTCAACTGTATCCATTTCACCCGATCCTTTTAATTTAATCAACACTGATCTCTCAAGACTTTAAGGGTAAGTTGTTGCCCACTGGATTGTTGCAAGGATTGCAAATGAGCTAAGAATTATGGGAAATGTAGCTTTTATTTATGGGTTGATAAAAGGAGCACAAATAAGACGTGAAACAAAATCAAACACTCTTTTGATGTGGTAGGGGAGGGTACTCCGAGGTATTGATGTTATGTTCCTGACAGCCCTTTGATTTTAAAAAAAATAAATAGCGAACGTGTGGGTCACTGGCGTGAATGACTCCTCCATTCCCGCTGCACTGGAAACTTCGCTGAATCACAGCCCATGAGCTGTTCCCATGAGCTGTTCCCATGAGTCTCTGTTCCCCTCCTGAGTCTCTGTTCCCCTCCTGAGTCTCTGTTTCCCTCCTGAGTCACTGTTCCCCTCCTGAGTCTCTGTTCCCCTCCTGAGTCACTGTTCCCCTCCTGAGTCTCTGTTCCCCTCCTGAGTCTCTGTCCCCCTCCTGAGTCTCTGTTCCCCTCCTGAGTCTCTGTTTCCCTACTGAGTCTCTGTTCCCCTCCTGAGTCTCTGTCCCCCTCCTGAGTCACTGTTCCCCTCCTGAGCCTCTGTTCCCCTCCTGAGCCTCTGTTCCCCTCCTGAGCCTCTGTTCCCCTCCTGAGTCTCTGTTTCCCTCCTGAGTCTCTGTTCCCCTCCTGAGTCTCTGTTTCCCTACTGAGTCACTGTTCCCCTCCTGAGTCACTGTTCCCCTCCTGAGCCTCTGTTCCCCTCCTGAGCCTCTGTTCCCCTCCTGAGTCTCTGTTCCCCTCCTGAGCCTCTGTTCCCCTCCTGAGTCTCTGTCCCCCTCCTGAGTCTCTGTTCCCCTCCTGAGTCTCTCTCTCTAAAGCTGACTCTAGAGTATTCCCTAGCAGCCTCACGGCCTGAGGCGCGCACCGTCTCTCTGGAGACTGATCACAAGCATGCGCTGTTCCGCTGTTACGGCAGTGAGTCAGTGCTTCTCTACCGCCGTGCGGGGGGAGTCAGTGCTTCTCTACCGCCGTGCGGAGGGAGTCAGTGCTTCTCTACCGCCGTGCGGAGTGAGTCAGTGCTTCTCTACCGCCGTGCGGAGGGAGTCAGTGCTTCTCTACCGCCGTGCGGAGGGAGTCAGTGCTTCTCTACCGCCGTGCGGAGTGAGTCAGTGCTTCTCCACTGCTGTGCGGAGTGAGTCAGTGCTTCTTTACCGTCGTGCGGAGGGAGTCAGTGCTTCTCTACCGCTGTGCGGAGTGAGTCAGTGCTTCTCTACCACCGTGCGGAGGGAGTCAGTGCTTCTCTACCGCTGTGCGGAGTGAGTCAGTGTGTCTCTACCGCCACGCTGAGTGAGTGAGAATGCGTTCCTGCTCACGCTGAACACACTCAGCTTGACATCGCTGTCACCCCAGGCAACATCCGCGCTGGCGGACAGACGGACGTGAGAATGTTTGGGAATGAGCGTACACATTTTCCATTCTTAAAAAGCTTCTGTCTGAGAAGCACCGAACAATTAATCAGGAGTCTGTTCAGTGTCGTCCTTTTATTAGACAAAGTGGCTTCAAATGGGAGGCTTTCCCTCCCTCTGCAGCTCCCTACTCCCCCTCACAAGAGCAGCTCATCTCAGTGTGTCTTTCCTCTAAGATCTGACATTTCAATGATATTTTTACCTTCCAGATTTTGTTTAGCACATTTTAGAAGTATTCAGATTTTAGAAACAAAGAGTTAATTCCTCTGCGTAAAGTAAAAAAAAGAGTGAAAACCGGCTTATTTTTCATTATAATCCCACCCCTGTACTGAATATTTTGCACACCCCCCTTTGGTCCGTAGACTTCCTGCTGTGTTTTATAAGGTTATAGCGCTTCTCTTACAGGATGTATGCTCTTTCTTTAAGAGGTTACTAGAGCTCTGTTCAGTAATGATCTGCTAGACTGATGGGTAGATTTCAGTCAGGTACAGCAGCTTTGTGTTCAGGAAAGCAGTTCTGTAAAGCGCATTAGGAGGCTTTGCTCTGGATCATTATCCTGCTGGAAAATCGTTTGGGAAAACTTGACTGAGGAACACAGGTTTTTTTTAATCGTTTGTTTATTTGGTTTCTGCCGTGTTGTGGAATGCCCAGTTTGTCTGGGTTCAGGCTTGTCGATGTACACCCCCCCCCCCCACCCCACCCCATTCATTTTGGGGAGCACAGACAAGCATGCACTCTCCTCCAACAACCGCTATGCTGCTTCTGTTCCTTTTACAGTCCAGAAGTTAATCTCTCACACACACACACACACACACAGAGTCAAAGTCAGAATCTGCATTTGCACCCGTTTGGCCATAGGGGGCGCCGGTGTGCAATGTGACAAACATCCCACCACCTGAAACCACTCCCACCGGGTCATGCTTTGGCCTACTGTGCGTTGCCTTGGTAACCAACCATGGGGCCCAACAGCATACTAGAGGGGCGCAGGATTTATATTTGAATTATTTCTTCCTTTGACAAGTGGGCCACAAGATGTGAGACAAGCCCCAAGTAAAGGAGAACAGAAGCAGGCAGTGATTATGAGAGTAACCCCAATACACCCAGTCACCCCAATACACCCAGTCACCCCAATACACCCAGTCACCCCAATACACCCAGTCACCCCAATACACCCAGTCACCCCAATACACCCAGTAACCCCAATACACCCAGTAACCCCAATACACCCAGTCACCCCAATACACCCAGTCACCCCAATACACCCAGTCACCCCAATACACCCAGTCACCCCAATACACCCAGTAACCCCAATACACCCAGTCACCCCAATACACCCAGTCACCCCAATACACCCAGTCACCCCAATACACCCAGTCACCCCAATACACCCAGTCACCCCAATACACCCAGTAACCCCAATACACCCAGTAACCCCAATACACCCAGTCACCCCAATACACCCAGTCACCCCAATACACCCAGTCACCCCAATACACCCAGTAACCCCAATACACCCAGTCACCCCAATACACCCAGTAACCCCAATACACCCAGTCACCCCAATACACCCAGTCACCCCAATACACCCAGTCACCCCAATACACCCAGTAACCCCAATACACCCAGTCACCCCAATACACCCAGTAACCCCAATACACCCAGTAACCCCAATACACCCAGTCACCCCAATACACCCAGTCACCCCAATACACCCAGTCACCCCAATACACCCAGTCACCCCAATACACCCAGTAACCCCAATACACCCAGTCACCCCAATACACCCAGTAACCCCAATACACCCAGTAACCCCAATACACCCAGTCACCCCAATACACCCAGTAACCCCAATACACCCAGTAACCCCAATACACCCAGTCACCCCAATACACCCAGTCACCCCAATACACCCAGTAACCCCAATACACCCAGTAACCCCAATACACCCAGTCACCCCAATACACCCAGTAACCCCAATACACCCAGTAATCCCAATACACCCAGTCACCCCAATACACCCAGTCACCCCAATACACCCAGTCACCCCAATACACCCAGTCACCCCAATACACCCAGTCACCCCAATACACCCAGTAACCCCAATACACCCAGTCACCCCAATACGCCCAGTCACCCCAATACGCCCAGTAACCCCAATACACCCAGTCACCCCAATACACCCAGTAACCCCAATACACCCAGTCACCCCAATACACCCAGTCACCCCAATACACCCAGTCACCCCAATACACCCAGTAACCCCAATACACCCAGTAACCCCAATACACCCAGTCACCCCAATACACCCAGTCACCCCAATACACCCAGTAACCCCAATACACCCAGTCACCCCAATACACCCAGTCACCCCAATACACCCAGTCACCCCAATACACCCAGTCACCCCAATACACCCAGTAACCCCAATACACCCAGTAACCCCAATACACCCAGTCACCCCAATACACCCAGTCACCCCAATACACCCAGTAACCCCAATACACCCAGTAACCCCAATACACCCAGTCACCCCAATACACCCAGTCACCCCAATACACCCAGTAACCCCAATACACCCAGTAACCCCAATATACCCAGTCACCCCAATACACCCAGTCACCCCAATACACCCAGTCACCCCAATACACCCAGTAATCCCAATACACCCAGTCACCCCAATACACCCAGTCACCCCAATACACCCAGTAACCCCAATACACCCAGTAACCCCAATACACCCAGTCACCCCAATACACCCAGTCACCCCAATACACCCAGTCACCCCAATACACCCAGTCACCCCAATACACCCAGTAATCCCAATACACCCAGTCACCCCAATACACCCAGTCACCCCAATACACCCAGTCACCCCAATACACCCAGTCACCCCAATACACCCAGTCACCCCAATACGCCCAGTAACCCCAATACACCCAGTCACCCCAATACACCCAGTAACCCCAATACACCCAGTCACCCCAATACGCCCAGTCACCCCAATACGCCCAGTAACCCCAATACACCCAGTCACCCCAATACACCCAGTAACCCCAATACACCCAGTCACCCCAATACACCCAGTAACCCCAATACACCCAGTCACCCCAATACACCCAGTAACCCCAATACACCCAGTCACCCCAATACACCCAGTAACCCCAATACACCCAGTAACCCCAATACACCCAGTCACCCCAATACACCCAGTCACCCCAATACACCCAGTAACCCCAATACACCCAGTAACCCCAATACACCCAGTCACCCCAATACACCCAGTCACCCCAATACACCCAGTCACCCCAATACACCCAGTCACCCCAATACACCCAGTAACCCCAATACACCCAGTCACCCCAATACACCCAGTCACCCCAATACACCCAGTAACCCCAATACACCCAGTCACCCCAATACACCCAGTCACCCCAATACACCCAGTAACCCCAATACACCCAGTCACCCCAATACACCCAGTCACCCCAATACACCCAGTAACCCCAATACACCCAGTCACCCCAATACACCCAGTCACCCCAATACACCCAGTAACCCCAATACACCCAGTAACCCCAATACACCCAGTCACCCCAATACACCCAGTCACCCCAATACACAGTCACCCCAATACACACAGTCACCCCAATACACCCAGTCACCCCAATACACCCAGTAACCCCAATACACCCAGTCACCCCAATACACCCAGTAACCCCAATACACACAGTCACCCCAATACACCCAGTCACCCCAATACACCCAGTCACCCCAATACACCCAGTCACCCCAATACACCCAGTAACCCCAATACACACAGTCACCCCAATACACCCAGTCACCCCAATACACCCAGTCACCCCAATACACACAGTCACCCCAATACACCCAGTCACCCCAATATACCCAGTCACCCCAATACACACAGTCACCCCAATACACCCAGTCACCCCAATACACCCAGTCACCCCAATACACCCAGTAACCCCAATACACCCAGTCACCCCAATACACCCAGTAACCCCAATACACCCAGTCACCCCAATACACCCAGTCACCCTGACATACGTACCCAGTAACCCCAATACACCCAGTCACCCCAATACACCCAGTCACCCCAATACACCCAGTCACCCCAATACACCCAGTAACCCCAATACACCCAGTCACCCCAATACACCCAGTCACCCCAATACACCCAGTCACCCCAATACACCCAGTAACCCCAATACACCCAGTCACCCCAATACACCCAGTCACCCTGACATACGTACCCAGTGGAGTTTACACATCCTACTCTATTACACAGTGCCGTGACTTTAAGACGTATTAAAACCTCCAAACTGGGGTTCAGGGACCTTGTTAGAGTCCTAACCCCCAGCCCAGATTACCATAGCGACCGATTTAGAGGTGCACGTCAACAGTGCAATCAGTTTGGGAAACAGAGGCGCTTTATTACGTGCAGAGCAGAGAGAACGAGCTGTTACTCGCCCCATCAGAATTACAAACTGTACTGCGCTGGAGCCGCCAGCCGGTGGCAAAACCCACACACCTCACAAGAGTGATGAGTACAGACACTCCCTTACGGAAACGTGAAGCTCGTACGCTGCAAAGCCTTCGCCCGCTGGCTTCCACCCTCACAGCGTCCAACAGTAACTCTCAGCCACATTCAAAAAACAATAATAAATAATACAATAAATACTAAACAAATTAGAAATAGATTTTTGTTTTTATGTGAAGGCTAACACTGATTATTTTGTGTCATAGGATCAAATAATTTATCGTTTCTCCATAGTCCTCCATAATCACCAAAGAGGAGCCGTAAACCTGCATTCCAAAAATGCAATTTACAGCATCGATACAAATGCACTACAAGTATATTTACCCCGTTGTCTGGGTCAGCGTACGACTTGCAGGCTCACAGGGAGACGGGCGGTTTGATAGATATTCTGTCTGATACGAGAGGGAACTGTAGGGGGGACGCAGCTGAAATTGAGGGGGAACTGTAGGGGGGACGCAGCTGAAATTGAGGGGGAACAGCAGTGGGGACGCAGCTGAAATTGAGGGGGAACAGCAGTGGGGACGCAGCTGAAATTGAAAGGGAACAGCAGGGGAGATGCAGCTGAAATTGAAAGGGAACAACAGGGGAGACGCAGCTGAAATTGAAAGGGAACAGCAGGGGGGACGCAGCTGAAATTGAAAGGGAACAGCAGGGGAGACGCAGCTGAAATTGAAAGGGAACAGCAGGGGGGACGCAGCTGAAATTGAAAGGGAACAGCAGGGGAGACGCAGCTGAAATTGAAAGGGAACAGCAGGGGAGACGCAGCTGAAATTGAAAGGGAACAGCAGGGGAGATGCAGCTGAAATTGAAAGGGAACAGCAGGGGAGACGCAGCTGAAATTGAAAGGCAACAGCAGGGGAGATGCAGCTGAAATTGAAAGGCAACAGCAGGGGAGACGCAGCTGAAATTGAGGGGGAACAGCAGGGGGGACGCAGCTGAAATTGAAAGGGAACAGCAGGGGAGACGCAGCTGAAATTGAGGGGGAATAGCAGGGAGATGCAGCTGAAATTAAGCAGAGACTGATGGTTTACAGAGCTGTCTGAGATTCTGCTTCGCATTCAGGGTCACAGTTTACAATCTAAAGCATTTCCTTGCTCGACCAACACAATAAATAAAAAATACAATCCCACAATGCAAGACTGAAATGAATTCAGAACACAATGCCTTTCTCCCTGGCGCCTCTTGCATTTTATCAACGATGACTAAGAAGCACATCTTTGACGTCTTTACCTATAGGGACATTTCCCCCCCCCCGTTTTGGCCACAGATTCAGAGAGATGCACTTCCTCTGTTCTGTACACACTGAGAGGAACTCAACAGGAAGCTGGCTGTGCCAGCACAATGGAACAGGTCTCAGATCTTCCTATATTCTCTAGTCAATATTACCCATTATCCAGGTTCTCTCTGAGACCTGCCATCCTGGCACTGAAACTGAAATTGCATTAGAGGACGGTCTGAGCTGTTAAATATAACTCAGCTGGGCCGGTATACGCACTTTAACTTTTAAGCCTTTCTCTAGCACCACATATTTTTGAACACAAGCCTGAAAATAAAACAGTTACTGCTCTTCCTGTTTGACTACAGGCATAATCCTAGTCTCTTCTGCATGGTAACTCTAGGGAGTTGAATTACCATAAGTATTACTGAAGCAATGCAACAGAAGATCCAACACGGTGGAAGTTTCATTCAAACGCCTTCAAATGATAAATCCATGAGATATTATAAGAATACCGACTTCACCTGGAGGTTTCCAGAACACACAGAACTAGCAGAATCGCTGTTTTGTGTCATGTACAAAATAAATAGCAGTTGTTGCCATAACATTGGAATCATAAAACAGTTTATAGAGATAGAACTGGCACTGGCCCATATTCAGACAGGAAGTGCTTTACTTTATTCGCATTCATTGTATTTTTATGGTGAAATACCAGATTGATTGAACATTTCACCATAAAAAATGAAATTAATGCAAATAAAATAAACCACTTCCTGCCTGAATATGGCCCAGTGCTAGTTAAGGGGCTAAATATGTACAGTAGTAAATATGTACAGTAGATAGAATAATGTCCCTTAGTCTTAAAGGGATATTTCACCTTCATGTGACAGAAGTAATTTTGTGGAGCCTACCCCATTATATTTTCGACGTTCATTGCTAGGGATAGCTGCTACATTATGCGAAGGATGTGCTTTGCCTTGTCTGTTCTGTAGTGATCTTGATGATGTCTCTGTACGCACTTACTGTACGTCGCTTTGGATAAAAGCGTCTGCTAAATAAATGTAATGTAATGTAATGTAATATTTGCATAGCGTGAATACTAGCAACATCAGCCGTCCCTGCTGACCGTTAACGGCATCCCCGGTAGTCAGCCTCCCCATTCACTCCCATTCATTTTCAGCACCTCACCAAAATGAAACGTTTTAAAGCACACACTAACTACGGCAGATAATACATCGATAAAAGAGAACACAACGGTGAAAAGGTACGTGTTTGTTTTGATATTTCATGTATTTTCAACATTTTATTACCTTTTAAAAGAAAAAGAAGATCCGACAAAAACCTTTGTTATTTTAACTCAGTGAAGAATCCTTGCGTACGATAAAGTTGACATCAATTCACCAACTGTAGTAGGATACCGTTAGTTGTAGGTTTATGTCAAAACTAAAAATCTAACTACGGCTTGTTGTATTTCTGCGCAATAGCATATCCAAAAATAGTTCATAGCTAATTTAAACGTGACAACATCTTATAAGCTCAAAACAAACACGTACCTTTTCACCATCGTGTTCTCTTTTATCAATGTATTATCTGCTGTAGTTAGTGTGTGCTTTAAACCGATTAATTTTGGTGAGGTCCCGAAAATGAATTGGAGTGAATGGGGAGCCTGACAACCGGGACTACTGGGGATGCTGTTAACGGGCAGCAGGGACAGCTGATGTTGCTAGTATTCACAATGGGCTAGGCTCCACGAAACGACTTCTGTCCCACAAAGGTGAAATATCCCTTTAAGACTAAGGGGTTAAATCATTGTTTTCCCACCGTGCTGCCAGTGTTTGACACAGCGCTGCTCAGCAGTGTAGACGTCCTTCAACACCAATCAGAGATTAGATTACTGACTGGCATCTTCAACACCACACCAATCAGAGATTAGGTTACTGACTGGCACTTTCAACACCACTCCAATCAGAGATTAGGTTACTGACTGGCACCTTCAACACCAATCAGAGACTGGAATTCAGCCCCACAGTCAACATCTGCTGTGAACTAGCCTCGTTCTGGAAAAAAAGGGATATTTTTTCCCCTAATGATTCTCCCACATAAAACACCTAAATCGTTACCACAAAGGAGCCATTGAGCTGGATCTGCTAGATAATTATTTGTTGGTCACTTTGGTCGTTTTCTGTTGATGGCACTTCAGAAAAGAGTTAGACGCGGTGTGAAGAGATGCACACATTAGCCGAGCCGCCTTTCTGACAGCGAATTACTCTCCCGAGAACCGACTGCGTTAAACACGTGTAATCAATCAGAGACACACTACACTGCAGAGAAAAGGTACAGACAAATGTTTTAATCTAATATGGATTGACTTTGAAAGTACGATGTGTAACTACCGTGTTACTAACATCTTATTACACAGCTATTAATGCAGAGGACAGATGTGCAGTTTATAAAAAAAACAACGGCAGCACCACCCTTGGCCATAACTGAATAGTACCCCAGAACCAGTGCTGTGCGTATACCCGCATATACCCTCCACTACACTACTGCCCAGAACCTCTCTCTAACCGTTACACACACATCATATCATGCAGCAGGTCCAGCTCTTGCCTGGATTTAGCTTGAAGTAATGACTGTGTATGTGCAATGTAAGGGCTAAAATGCAAGAGGTGCCAGGGAGAAATGCATTGTGTCCTGAATTCATCTCAGTCTTGCATTGTGGGATTGCATTTTTTATTTATTGTGTTGGTCGAGCAACGAAATGCTTTAGATCAGGGGTGTCAAACTCCAGTCCTGGCGGGCCGCG
The DNA here is from genome assembly GCA_029718625.1 of Synaphobranchus kaupii. Taxonomy (NCBI): domain Eukaryota; kingdom Metazoa; phylum Chordata; class Actinopteri; order Anguilliformes; family Synaphobranchidae; genus Synaphobranchus; species Synaphobranchus kaupii. The sequence continues at coordinate 114,987,099 of CM056379.1, read as the reverse complement.
GTATCTGCTGGTTTTCAGTGCGTTCCAGCATGAGTGATTAATGTAAGTCATTGATTGGCCAAGGAATCCACACACCTTGTTCTCAAGGCCTGATTGAAAGGAAACCACAAATACCTGTAGACACTGCGGCCCTCCAGGACTGGACTTTGACACCCCTGCTTTAGATTGTAAACTGTGACCCTGAATGCGAAGCAGAATCTCAGACAGCTCTGTAAACCAGTCGCTGCTTAATTTCAGCTGCATCTCCCCTGCGTCCAAGTCTGCGATAAGTCTGTCTGTCTTTTTTTTTCCTTCCCGTCTTCCAGGGAAGAACTTTAAACTCCAGGCATCTCTAAAGAGAACAGGGCCTGGAAAAACGTCAGCACGGCAGCCAGGAGAGAGGGAGTGAGAGAGAGAAGAGAAGGAAGAGAGGAAGTGAGAGAGAGAACAGAGGGAGTGAGAGAGAACAGAGGGAAGAGAAGGAGTGAGAGAGAAGAGAGGGAATGAGAGAATGAAAGAGATGCTTTCGCACTCTGCTTAAGGCAGAGAAATAATAAGTGAAAATGGAGGAGAAACCTTCAGCCCCGCCCTTCTCTAGCCATCAGCCCCGCCCTGCCCTATCCATCAGCCCCGCCCTGCTCTATCCATCAGCCCCGCCCTTCTCTAGCCATCAGCCCCGCCCTGCCCTATCCATCAGCCCCACCCTGCCCTATCCATCAGCCCCGCCCTGCTCTATCCATCAGCCCCGCCCTGCTCTATCCATCAGCCCCGCCCTGCTCTATCCATCAGCCCCACCCTGCCCTATCCATCAGCCCCACCCTGCCCTATCCATCAGCCCCACCCTGCCCTATCCATCAGCCCCACCCTGCCCTATCCATCAGCCCCACCCTGCCCTATCCATCAGCCCCGCCCTGCTCTATCCATCAGCCCCGCCCTGCCCTATCCATCAGCCCCGCCCTGCCCTATCCATCAGCCCCACCCTGCCCTATCCATCAGCCCCGCCCTGCTCTATCCATCAGCCCCGCCCTGCTCTATCCATCAGCCCCGCCCTGCCCTATCCATCAGCCCCGCCCTGCTCTATCCATCAGCCCCGCCCTGCCCTATCCATCAGCCCCGCCCTGCTCTATCCATCAGCCCCGCCCTGCTCTATCCATCAGCCCCGCCCTGCCCTATCCATCAGCCCCGCCCTGCTCTATCCATCAGCCCCGCCCTGCCCTATCCATCAGCCCCGCCCTGCCCTATCCATCAGCCCCACCCTGCCCTATCCATCAGCCCCCGCCCTGCTCTATCCATCAGCCCCGCCCTGCTCTATCCATCAGCCCCGCCCTGCCCTATCCATCAGCCCCGCCCTGCTCTATCCATCAGCCCCGCCCTGCCCTATCCATCAGCCCCGCCCTGCTCTATCCATCAGCCCCGCCCTGCTCTATCCATCAGCCCCACCCTGCCCTATCCATCAGCCCCACCCTGCCCTATCCATCAGCCCCGCCCTGCTCTATCCATCAGCCCCGCCCTGCTCTATCCATCAGCCCCGCCCTGCTCTATCCATCAGCCCCACCCTGCCCTATCCATCAGCCCCACCCTGCCCTATCCATCAGCCCCACCCTGCCCTATCCATCAGCCCCACCCTGCCCTATCCATCAGCCCCGCCCTGCTCTATCCATCAGCCCCGCCCTGCCCTATCCATCAGCCCCGCCCTGCCCTATCCATCAGCCCCACCCTGCCCTATCCATCAGCCCCGCCCTGCTCTATCCATCAGCCCCGCCCTGCTCTATCCATCAGCCCCGCCCTGCCCTATCCATCAGCCCCGCCCTGCTCTATCCATCAGCCCCGCCCTGCTCTATCCATCAGCCCCGCCCTGCTCTATCCATCAGCCCCGCCCTGCCCTATCCATCAGCCCCGCCCTGCTCTATCCATCAGCCCCGCCCTGCTCTATCCATCAGCCCCGCCCTGCCCTATCCATCAGCCCCGCCCTGCTCTATCCATCAGCCCCGCCCTGCTCTATCCATCAGCCCCGCCCTGCCCTATCCATCAGCCCCGCCCTGCTCTATCCATCAGCCCCGCCCTGCTCTATCCATCAGCCCCACCCTGCTCTATCCATCAGCCCCGCCCTGCTCTATCCATCAGCCCCGCCCTGCTCTATCCATCAGCCCCGCCCTGCTCTATCCATCAGCCCCGCCCTGCCCATCAGCCCCACCCTGCTCTATCCATCAGCCCCACCCTGCCCTATCCATCAGCCCCACCCTGCCCATCAGCCCCGCCCTGCTCTATCCATCAGCCCCGCCCTGCTCTATCCATCAGCCCCACCCTGCTCTATCCATCAGCCCCACCCTGCTCTATCCATCAGCCCCGCCCTGCTCTATCCATCAGCCCCACCCTGCCCATCAGCCCCGCCCTGCTCTATCCATCAGCCCCGCCCTGCTCTATCCATCAGCCCCGCCCTGCCCTATCCATCAGCCCCGCCCTGCTCTATCCATCAGCCCCGCCCTGCTCTATCCATCAGCCCCGCCCTGCCCTATCCATCAGCCCCGCCCTATCCATCAGCCCCGCCCTGCTCTATCCATCAGCCCCGCCCTGCCCTATCCATCAGCCCCGCCCTGCTCTATCCATCAGCCCCGCCCTGCTCTATCCATCAGCCCCACCCTGCTCTATCCATCAGCCCCGCCCTGCTCTATCCATCAGCCCCGCCCTGCTCTATCCATCAGCCCCGCCCTGCCCATCAGCCCCACCCTGCTCTATCCATCAGCCCCACCCTGCCCTATCCATCAGCCCCACCCTGCCCATCAGCCCCGCCTTGCTCTATCCATCAGCCCCGCCCTGCTCTATCCATCAGCCCCACCCTGCTCTATCCATCAGCCCCACCCTGCTCTATCCATCAGCCCCGCCCTGCTCTATCCATCAGCCCCACCCTGCCCATCAGCCCCGCCCTGCTCTATCCATCAGCCCCGCCCTGCTCTATCCATCAGCCCCACCCTGCTCTATCCATCAGCCCCACCCTGCTCTATCCATCAGCCCCGCCCTGCCCTATCCATCAGCCCTGCCCTGCCCTATCCATCAGCCCCACCCTGCTCTATCCATCAGCCCCACCCTGCCCTATCCATCAGCCCCGCCCTGCCCTATCCATCAGCCCCGCCCTGCCCTGCATCAGCTCCCAGTCTCCTGCCCTGCTCTTTTTGGGCTGTTGTGGAATGTCAGCAGAATACTTTGGGGGGTTGGGGTTGGGGTCCTGGCCTCATTGATCGTTTTGATCGATAAGTCAATTAAGACTCCATCAGCCAGACACCTCTACAGCGGAGAGCCGCGAGAGCCGCTACCTCCTCAGATCGAAGACGAATCAGCGCTCTCGCTCACAGCTGCGGAGCGGAGCAAACGATGGACACAGAGGAGAGACCGCCAACTGACCGCTGCATTTAACACTCCCCTGTTCCACAGTCTGTGCATGTAATACTCTCCTGTTCCACAGTCTGTGCATGTAATACTCTCCTGTTCCACAGTCTGTGCATGTAATACTCTCCTGTTCCACAGGCTGTTCGTGTAATACTCTCCTGTTCCACAGGCTGTTCATGTAATACTCTCCTGTTCCACAGGCTGTTCATGTAATACTCTCCTGTTCCACAGGCTGTTCATGTAATACTCTCCTGTTCCACAGGCTGTTCATGTAATACTCACCTGTTCCACAGTCTGTTCATGTAATACTCTCCTGTTCCACAGCCTGTTCATGTAATACTCTCCTGTTCCACAGTCTGTGCATGTAATACTCTCCTGTTCCACAGCCTGTTCATGTAATACTCTCCTGTTCCACAGTCTGTTCATGTAATACTCTCCTGTTCCACAGCCTGTTCATGTAATACTCTCCTGTTCCAGTCTGTGCATGTAATACTCTCCTGTTCCACAGCCTGTCCATGTAATACTCTCCTGTTCCACAGGCTGTTCATGTAATACTCTCCTGTTCCACAGTCTGTGCATGTAATACTCTCCTGTTCCACAGCCTGTTCATGTAATACTCTCCTGTTCCACAGTCTGTGCATGTAATACTCTCCTGTTCCACAGCCTGTTCATGTAATACTCTCCTGTTCCACAGTCTGTGCATGTAATACTCTCCTGTTCCACAGTCTGTGCATGTAATACTCTCCTGTTCCACAGTCTGTGCATGTAATACTCTCCTGTTCCACAGGCTGTTCATGTAGTACTCTCCTGTTCCACAGGCTGTTCATGTAATACTCCCCTGTTCCACAGTCTGTTTTTGTAATACTCTCCTGTTCCACAGCCTGTTCATGTAATACTCTCCTGTTCCACAGGCTGTTCATGTAATACTCTCCTGTTCCACAGGCTGTTCATGTAATACTCCCCTGTTACAGTCTGTTCATGTAATACCCACCTGTTCCACAGTCTGTTCATGTAACACTCTCCTGTTCCACAGTCTGTTCATGTAATACTCTCCTGTTCCACAGTCTGTTCATGTAATACTCTCCTGTTCCACAGCCTGTTCATGTAATACTCTCCTGTTCCACAGTCTGTTCATGTAATACTCTCCTGTTCCAGTCTGTGCATGTAATACTCTCCTGTTACACAGTCTGTGCATGTAATACTCTCCTGTTCCACAGCCTGTTCATGTAATACTCACCTGTTCCAGTCTGTTCATGTAATACTCTCCTGTTCCACAGCCTGTTCATGTAATACTCTCCTGTTCCACAGGCTGTTCATGTAATACTCCCCTGTTCCACAGGCTGTTCATGTAATACTCCCCTGTTACAGTCTGTTCATGTAACACTCTCCTGTTACACAGCCTGTTCATGTAATACTCTCCTGTTCCACAGTCTGTGCATGTAATACTCTCCTGTTCGACAGCATGTTCATGTAATACTCTCCTGTTCCACAGTCTGTGCATGTACTACTCTCCTGTTCCACAGGCTGTTCATGTAATACTCCCCTGTTACACAGTATGTTTCACTCTCTGTCAGATTAATTAATTAGCATGTATGATGCCTGCCACGGGTCATACATGCAAAGAATCAGTCTAACATATTTGATATTTATCTCTCTCCACTGAACATAGCATAGGCTGGTATTGCTGTAGTGTTTGTGTGCAGTTTGGATAACTACACCCTGACCTGGCAGTGCCGGTGTATCCATTAGCATTATTATAGTGTATCTGCAGGCGACTGTCTTTCGCGTGCCGCAGAATCCACTTTTATTAGCGTCGCCTCTCTACCGCCAAAACTGGCTTCGCTCGCTGTTCTGTAACAAACGGGGACGATTCAATCTAGCTGAATAAGGTCTGAGCCGGACCCTGCAGAACAGGCTGATGAAACTTCGCCCTGAGTCAGACTCCACTGGGAGGAGCGTCGGCAGGAATCCGCTGTTCTTTCATCACGCTGCTGGGAAGCAAAGGCCAGCGGCATTCTGGGACAGCGTAATGAGCACCGCTAGGCTCCACATGCTCTTCGCTACATTATTTATTTGCTTAGCAACTAACCCTTATCCTGATTTACCACGGCTTATGTTATTGGAAACAAAATATTAATTTATGCAGCTGGATATTTACGGAAGCAATCCAGATGATCAACCTTGATCTAGGGAGTCATACCCCCTTCTGGGATTTAAACCTGCAACCTCAGTCACAAGCTCAGTTCTCTAAGCACTATACTACACTATACTGCCACTATAACGCCTTATACTGATCTGCAGTGTCAGTGGTACTTCCTTTCAAAGAACAGACATTATTCATGGACTTAAACCACAGAACCGTTAACTGGTTTTTCAACCATGTAAGAACAGCACCAATTTAAACGTAGCCAACAGAAATATTACCCCCACATGACAGGATGCCCAAACTATGTCTGCCGTCTTTCAGGTACAACAATACGGCCATATTGCCTCTTCTGAAGGTTGCATTTGCGAGTGTAGATCATATTTGCCCAGCAGGTTAAGCCTATCAAACATCCCTGGCTAAATTACCTCTCGCTGACCTTCGACTTTCGATCCTGTTTCGGAGATTTGCAGTCGAGTTGCTTGTGAGAATTTTCAAGGTCTTGTTTTTTTATTTAATTTATTTTTTCATAAAATTGAGGATTGTATGCCCGCAAAGCAGCGTTCAATAATTTATCCGTCTGCTGCTGATAAGACAACCCCATCAAGGTTTAGAGGGACTGTGAGTTTTACAGGGACTTGTGTGATCTCTGACACTTGCAGAGAAACAGGACAGTGTATCCTGCTACAGACAGCGTAATTAGCTGGACGGGCCGAGCGGAGAGAACGCATGCAGGCTTTTAAAGCCCCATCCAGAGATGCACCTTGTGAATTCATGAATATGGAAACAGCACAGCTTCAGAGAGCAGAACGGCCCGACACGCCACATTCCTCCCATTCAATTACTTTACTCACTTCTCTCAAAACCACAGAGGCTAAACATTCAGAACCGCCCTCCAGGGCAGTGGTGTGGCTGGGGGGAGTTCTGAGTGTGTGCGTGCGTGTGTCTGCGTGTGCGTGTGCGTCTGCGTGTGCGCGCGTGTGTCTACGTGTGCGTGTGTGCGTCTGCGTGTGCGCGCGTGTGTGTGCGTGTGTGCGTCTGCGTGTGCGCGCGTGTGTCTGCGTGTGCGTGTGTGTGTGTGTGTGGGGGGGGGGGGGGGGTTCTATTGCTGGTTTTCAATTCTACCTGATAGTTAATCGACTGATAACTGTCGCCGATTGGCCAGAGATTCCATCCACCTGGTGTCCCAGGTCTAAGTCAGTCCCTGATTGAAGGATTAGAGTGGGATCCAGCAGGACTCCTGGCCTCCAGGGGCAAACTCTTAGTCTCACTCTATATATATGGCTATATATTGTTTTTTCAGCTTTACTGGACAGCACAGTGTAGAGAGACAGGAAGAATGGGAGTGAGAGAGAGAGAGGGAGAGACATGCGACAAAGATCGCGTGGCCGAATTAAAACCGCCAACATTGGCGGCTCGCAACGAGGACGGTGTTCTTAAGATGATAATCCATAACTTCTTGTATATGGAGACTCGGTCATTATTTACTGATTGAAGATTCTGCCATTTCTCAGGGGTAAGTCATAACTGTTACTGTATGTCTGACAAAGATGCCCAAGATGTCCAGGATTGATGTGGCGTGAGAGCAGAATCGATCAGAGATGAGGCATGTCCGCTAATTTAATTCCTAGACAAAATTTGATCTTGGCGTAACATGATTTTGTCTGCTTGCAATATTAATGGATTCTTCTAACACCTCAGACACATCTTCCCTTTCAGGGCCGATGTTGCAGAGATGGCGTCACTAACATTTTGTGTGTTTGTAGAACGTACTGACCTAAAAACCGAGCAGGTAGCATTTATAGCTGCAGCTTTAGTGGGTTATTATTATTTTCAGTGAGAAATCGCAGTGAACAGAAGTCAAAGAGAATATGATGGAACTGTAATCCAAGGTCATCAGACACTGAGAAACCCGCTTTTACAGTACAGTCGCTTAAAACCCTTTCAAAGTTTTTATGTCCTTTTCTTTCACCAATATGTGAACCATGTACAGTATGTCCTTGAGCCAGAGGAAGGAACACCTGATTGCACGTTTCTTTATTGGTTTACAGAACACCATCCAAAAGAGGAAAAATGTACTCTATTAAGTGTTAAAGGTACTCTATCAGTGTTAACGGCCAGTGCTAAGAACACCTACCAGGTAGGACATGTATAGCTGTTGCTAATGCCGATATCGCTCTATTACATTTCCCCGTGTGAGCTTCTCTCTGCTGTTGGCTGTAAGAACCTCATTTTTAAGGAGAGCACCCCAAAAAAAAAATTCCTCCAAACATCACCGCCGCTGTTTAACGGTCCAGCTATCCAGAGTATTTTATTTTAATGGTATTACTTTTATTTCTTTTTATCTCTGTCCAGTTTTAGTTTCCTCATTCTTGCTACTGTATTTATCGTGTAATCATGTGATTTTACTTTATTTTTTATTTTATTACTTTTATTTCTTATTTCTTTGTCTCTGTCCTGTTTTAATAACCTGTTGTATATATGGTGTCATTTTGTATCATGTTTAGTTTGTTTGGTTTTTTTCTTGCCCCGAATGTGGAGCACTTTACGCAGTATTTTACGTATAAAAGCACTTTACACAGTATTTTACGTATAAAAGCACTTTACGCAGTATTTCACATATAAAAGGTGCTATATTATTAGCCACTTGTGTCACTTATGGAAAAGGACTACACAAGGACAACAAATCACCAAACTCAACTTTCATTTTGGCATAGCTACAAACACAACAACCACATTGTTTTATGTAAAATGCCATAAGATTTTACATCTGGACACTGTGTTCTAAAGTATTACCCGCTTATAAATCTGCAAACTAAAAACAAATTTAGCTCATTTTTCTATTTAACTTCCATCCCAGTGAGAACCAAGAGCCCTAAACTATCAAAGCATTAATCAAAGCATTGGGAATGAAAGGCAGTGGAAGCCTGGGACAAATACAGCCTCCAGAGACACCAGCGGGACAAACCATCACCTGCCCCACACCTGAGAGTGTACACAATCCAGAGATCTCCTGCACCAGAATGCACAATCCCGAGATCTCCTGCACCAGAATGCACAATCCCGAGATCTCCTGCACCAGAATGCACAATCACGAGATCTCCTGCACCAGAATGCACAATCCCGAGATCTCCTGCACCAGAATGCACAATCCCGAGATCTCCTGCACCAGAATGCACAATCCCGAGATCTCCTGCACCAGAATGCACAATCCCGAGATCTCCTGCACCAGAGTGTGGAAGGTAATTATGCACCCGATGGGCTATCAGAGTTTCTCTAAAACACACAAACACTTTTAATCCTGCGTGTACCTGTGATACATTATTGTGTAAGTAGTTGTTGTTTTGCTACAATTTCTTGATGCAGATGAAAATTAGCTTGACTGTCAACTCTGATACAGAGATGTGCATGATCCTTTTTAAATATGCAAACATGGAAATAAATGTACGGATAAATGTCCACAATCTGTGACAATAAGTTGTTGCTCATTAGCCTAAACTCTTCTGCATGCACTCTCATAAGAAAGTCTGCTAAATGCCAGAATGTAATATAATGATTATACGCTTCAAAGAAGCCAACGCATAACTTGAGCAGCAAAAAGCAACGGCAACTAGGAGTTCACGCGAGACAGCGTGGGAAAACATTTCCCCCGTAAACGCAGGCAAACGCGGGGTACCGCCAGGAAGCAAACGCGGGGTACCGCCAGGAAGTGGGGCTCACCTTCATGGTGCGGTCCTGCGACGGTCCTGGCATCGGGGGCGCGCGATGCCCAAATTTAGGCACTTGGGACGTTGGTAGGGAGTCGCTGCTCCACGCGCTCGGGCATGCTGCCGGCTCCGCCACTCTCGCGGGCACTCTGAGGGGCTGTGGGATTCCGTACGGAACGTCGGGAAGTACGACTGTGAGCCCGGAGCGCTGACATGATGCCATCAATCTGACTGAGCGCGCTCAGTGGGCTCTGCGCTCCGCTGGAGAGAGCGAGCGAGCGAGAGAGAGAGAGAGAAACTCTGCCTCCCCCCTCCAGAAGCAGCCAATGCAAACCCTGTTCTGAGCCTTCACCCTGGCAACGGGAATAACACTATACTGCCCCCTACAGCAGCCAAGAGGAATGACTGCAGGCAAAGTGAACACACACACACACACACATGCACACACAAACCTGTAAACATACTGTACACACACACACACACCTGTAAACATACAGTACATACACACACCTGTAATCTTTTGATCTCTCTCTCCTTCTAACACAGAAATAGCCTTCTGTACACATTCCTCAAATTCAAAGTGCTTTACGGGAAGACAATATTTCTAGAAAGCAACACAAGCAAAGAACAACACACAAGAGAAAATAATAATAACAATAATAATATGCATGCAAAAAAACTACTTAAAAGAAGATAAATAAAACAATAGTAATTATTATTATTATGACAGTGTCTAATACTGTATATTAGATAAAACAATAGTAATTATTATTATTTTGACAGTGTCTAATACTGTATATTAGATAAAACAATAGTCATTATTATTATTATGACAGTGTCTAATACTGTATATTAGATAAAACAATAGTAATTATTATTATTATGACAGTGTCTAATACTAATATAATGTACTGTATATATTTAGTCCTAACGGTTGGACCTGCTGTCCTTTCCCGTAAAGATTTTTCGTTTTTTTTTGGCAGGGGAGAGAAGTCCTTTATAATTAAAGTTTAAGTAATGTGCTCTCTCCCTGTCTTCTTTGTCTCACACTCACACACACACACACACACACACACACGACCCCTTTTTGACAAAATTGTTTGGGATGCGCTTGTTATCTACGCACAGAGCCTGACATTGAGGCAGCGATAAAGATCTTCTGCTGTGTTCTGAAAGACTGACCTACACACTGAGGATGACTAACCCTTTAACCAAATGTCCAGAGTATTATGAACAACAGAGCTACCAGCCAGATTGTGCCATCTTGGTTTAAATGTACAAGGTCAGTCATTCTCATATGAGGTTACATTGATACATATTTTTATTCAAACATGAATTAGAATATAATGAAACCTTGAAATTCAAGGTAGGTTTACCATGAAGTGAAAATCCCTTATAACTTTTTATGAAGATGTATGGCAACATGTACAGTTCTTTTGCAGGCGCAGCCAAAGTATTTGCACGTTATCATTATCAACTAAGAGTCATTATGTAAATTACGGCAGCCGCAAACAGCCATATTTAAATGAGAGATTTTGCGTCTTTGGAATGGTTATACTGCAAGAAAATGGTGAAAAGATGGCAGCAATGTTGCCGTATTTATGGGTTTTTTTAGTGTAGAGTATAGGTTACTGTTACACTGAACGAGCTGGTGGTTTCGTAATAAACCCGAAAAAATGAGTTTCTGCCGGGAGTTAGATGTTTGTCAGGACTGAAATGATCATAGCTATGCTTTACTAGCACTAAGCCTACTTGCACCGTAAGTGTCACATAAAATCACATTTCCATTTGATCATGGGTTTGTTATAATAGACGTTGTATTGCTTGTTTGATTCAAATACTAGTTACTGTTGTATTCTGTAACACGATTTGCGTCATGATTAAAAAATATATTCTTACTGTTCATGATGTAGCCTATATAGGCTATGCACAAATTCTCTTCTGGTGTATTTTGAGTGTTAGCCAGTTAATTAGCCCCCATTGTTATTCAGATATTCCAAACACGTCTTGCTACAATGACAGCCTTATCCATTCCTTGTCTTTTAATGCCTGCTTTACATTTGTACTAAAATGCACCTGCAAATAACTTTCCCAACTTCCTTTCGGGCTTCGTAAATCACTTTACACCTGCTAAAGTAATCTATTTGCATGACCACCTCCCACAATTATGCAAAATAACGTAGGGACGCCCAATTTTGCATATTCATTCAGGCTAACCCACAAAAATGAAAAATCAACATATCTTTCAATTTTAGCACACGCAATCCTCTTTACACCTCGTTAGTTGATGACCTCAGATGATTTTTTTTTACGGGTGGTAAAAGTTTTGCATGTGCTTTTGTACACAAAAACCTTTAGTAAATCGACCCCTTGGTGTCAACAGGCTAGCTAGCTAGCACAGCAGATTTTCTAACTTTAGGGCACACGCATGGTCCGAGTAATCTCAGAGGCTGGTAGAGTTAGTGGGATTGACTTTTCCTGGGTTTGATTTTTCAAAGCCCAAACCTCAGGGCCCTTCTATGCAATGGTGCCCTACTGTACGAGTGTGGACGGCATAAAGCATTCATTAGACACAAAGTCTCTACTCAAAAACAGCCACAAGGGCAGAACAACACCCATACTGTATAAATCCTGACCTACACAAGAGCCGTGAGCTCTGTGACTATTGAACTAACAGGGGAAACTAATTATTAAGGAAAGCAGGAGGCTGTCAGTTTGATTTCTCCGCCACAGTATTCCGGGGGTACCCTGGGTACGGCCCTGTAGTGCTGATCTGCAGCGTTTAAAGGGTTTTAATGGGGGAACTGAAGCATACAGCATTATGCAGATGTGCAAGGACAGAGATGCTAAAACATCATAATTACAGCAGGAGGCACCGGGTGAAGGTGCTCATTTTCCCCGTCTGAACGATGAACCAGCATCCCGTAACAAAGAGAGAGACAGAGAGAGTGTGCGTGTGTGTGTGTGTGTGTGTGTGTGTGTGTGTGTGTGTGTGTGTGTGTGTGTGTGTGAGTAGGAGTGTGTGAGAGAGAGAGAGAAAGAGAGAGAGAGAGCTCTGGAAAACACATTAGCTTTGTTTAATCTCTTTCACGTCCGCAGTTAGAGACTAATTATCTGCAGACTATCTGCACTGAGGTGAAGCCGTTTCTCCATCAAACTAATTGTCTAATCTTAAGAAATCCTGGTGGATCTCCCACATTTAATAAAAGTGAAGGAGATGAGGTTTAAAGGACAGAAAGTGAAGTGAGTTTGTGGCCATGAGGATCTGTGGCCCAGAGAGCCTGCCACTGCTCCTGCCACTGCTCCTGCCACTGCTCCTGCCACTGCTCCTGCCTCTGCTCCTGCCACTGCTCCTGCCACTGCTCCTGCCACTGCTCCTGCCACTGCTCCTGCCTCTGCTCCTGCCACTGCTCCTGCCACTGCTCCTGCCTCTGCTCCTGCCACTGCTCCTGCCACTGCTCCTGCCACTGCTCCTGCCTCTGCTCCTGCCTCTGCTCCTGCCACTGCTCCTGCCTCTGCTCCTGCCACTGCTCCTGCCACTGCTCCTGCCTCCCAGCCTGACAGGGCCCAATATAACCCACAGGAAATCAGCGTTAAGGTTCTGCCACGCTAAACAACTCATGACCAGCCTGTGGAACTCATGACCTCACGGCACCATGAACCTGACCAGGCTGCTCATAACCTTACAGCACTATGAGCCTGACCAGGCTGCTCATAACCTTACAGCACTATGAGCCTGACCAGGCTGCTCATAATCTTACAGCACTATGAGCATGACCAGGCTGCTCATAACCTTACAGCACTATGAGCCTGACCAGGCTGCTTATAACCTTACAGCACTATGAGCCTGACCAGGCTGCCCATAACCTTACAGTACTATGAGCCTGACCAGGCTGCTCATAACCTTACAGTACTATGAGCCTGACCAGGCTGCTCATAACCTTACAGCACTATGACTCTGACCAGGCTGCTCATAACCTTACAGTACTATGAGCCTGACCAGGCTGCTCATAACCTTATAGTACTATGAGCCTGGCCAGCCTGCTCATAACCTTACAGTACTATGAGCCTGACCAGGCTGCTCATAACCTTACAGCACTATGAGCCTGACCAGGCTGCTCATAACCTTACAGCACTACAAGCCTGACCAGGCTGTATAGAAAACGGTGAGATCAACCGCTGAGATTTTCTTTTATAGCTGGGGCGTAGCCCGCCCTCTCCGAAACTTCAGGGCGTAGCTGCAGATTTCAATTTCGTCACCGGGAGGAATACGTCAGCAGGATGAAGTTTCAGGCCAATGACAGACTGGACGTGCAGTACCTAACGTTTTACCACTAGAGACACTTTTGAGCCAGATCCTTTGGGTTTGTGCTGTTTTGTGCTGACTGCAGTAAAATGCCAAGATTCGGACCAGGATCAATCAGTAACACTTAGAAAAAACCAAATGCATCAGTTCTCATCTAAAATAAGTGATTTTAGTTAGTGCTTTGTTACCCTTTAAGGTGCTTATATGACTCATACATAATCGGAATATTACCATATTAATACCATACTTCCAATTAATATAGGAATATTGGTGTGCATGTAAACGTGGTCACTGATTCTACCATGCAGACACATTATCCTCTTTTCTTTGTTCCAGATAATAGAAAACTAACCACAGTGCAAATAAAAGTATTTTATGGAGCAACAGCACCGAGGTAATAATGTTGTAAGAGAAAGAAATTCAATCTCATCTGACATTTCTACCATTAGTAAAGTGACCACAGTTAAAATCAGGATAAAATGTACAAGTAATTTCCTGAGTAAACTGTGCAGACATATTTAAGTAGGTCAGCTTAGTTGTATGGAATCCTATAGATGTAGTGGAAATTACTACTGCTCTGTTAATGGCTCGTCATGTGATCAGGTCCATTAGGCCCAGTGGGTGCCGTGGCAACAGTGGGCATTTGTGCAGTCTGTGGTTAGCACATAAACCGTCTCTACTGCCCCCCCCCCCCCCCACCACATTCCGCAATCTCAACCCCCTCCCCCACCCCCTGCAACCACAATGTAGCTACATAACCGTACCGGTACCGCTCACTCGGGTCGCTACATAACCGTACCGGTACCGCTCACTCGGGTCGTTTATAATCGCTGGCTGGACCCAGGCCTATAGAGGGGGGTCTGTGCCCCAGATTACCGCCAGTTTATAGGTTTCTCCAGACGCCGCCAAGCAGCTGCCAGCTCTCAGTAGACACTCTCCTCAAACGCCCGTTTACCTGACTGACAAGGTCAGAGGTCAAACGTGACTGAAATACCGAGAGAACAAACTGAAGCTCAGCCAACGCGCTGAAAGGCGGCCAAAATAATTGACGCGGCGGCTCGCCTTAAAATAGTACCGCGCACAGCCAGCCCGTGGGGACGTGGCGCTTTTGGCCTGGGACACTGGCCCAATCAGCACCGAGCCTTGGCAAGGCCCAAGTTAATGACGCAGTGAGAACGCGTTAGAAAGCTCCAGCGCAGCTCAGCATGCATGCAGGGCATGCGACTGCACAGCGCATTTTTGGACAGAGTCCAGATCCCTCCAGTGTGACCTCCAGCTAACGACCTCCACGACACCACCCGATTGCCCCTTCCACATACACCTGACACCACCCGATTGCCCCTTCCACATACACCTGACACCACCCGATTGCCCCTTCCACATACACCTGACACCACCCGATTGCCCCTTCCACATACACCTGACACCACCCGATTGCCCCTTCCACATACACCTGACACCACCCGATTGCCCCTTCCACATACACCTGACACCACCCGATTGCCCCTTCCACATACACCTGACAACACCCGATTGCCCCTTCCACATACACCTGACACCACCCGATTGCCCCTTCCACATACACCTGACAACACCCGATTGCCCCTTCCACATACACCTGACACCACCGGATTGACCCTTCCAGATACACCTGACACCACACGATTGGGTCACCAACTCTCACTTTCACACTCACGCCACCAAAACCAATCTCACGACAAAGACCGCAATGTATCACTATAAGGATAAAGTGAGATTATGGTTCATAAACATTGTGAGAGAACCCGCCCCGGTCCGTGATCTCAATCACCCCCCAACCTCCCCCCAATAAATCTCACACCCCTGGAGTGCAGTTTCAAAGTGGCATGACATTCAAATTCGTTGATCCCTGCCAAAAGTACTCATCCGTAGGAGAAAAGCAAACTGACCTTCTCTCCTGGACATGAGAGAAAACTGACAGGTTTTAGCGCAAGGAGACACTGTTCTGGAGTTACAGAATTCAGCTACAGAGATGGGAAAATTGTTAAAGGTTTTTAGCTGTTTTTCTTGGCCATTCTGCAGAGCCATCGACTATATTGCACACAGAACATGGACACAGGAGAATGTAAATCTCAATGCCTGTAACAGTACTACGACCCCTCTACCACAGTGAAATAGTGTGCGCCATCTAATGTGGTAATGAGCAACGATCTGCTGAGGTCTTCAGTTCCACACCTGATAATGCACATCAACATTCAGTTAAGAGCACAAGTCTCTGCGAGGCATTAATAACCTGATAATGTCGTTTAAGTGCAATTTATCACCCAGCCCTGATAAAGCACGCAGTGAGACAGCATCTCAAACACAAGCGCAAGCCGTACATCTCCTTTCAAATAAAAAAAACCCAGCAGGAATGGAAATAAAAACTCAAACGACATGATTAAGACATCTACCCACTCTCAGCCACACGTCCATAATCAATACCGTAACGGACGTAAGATCGCTGGGGCGCATTCAAGCTCAGATAAATGTGAAATTAATACATTTCATGTCCTGATCTCAGTAGACAGCCTGAACATCTCCCAGATTAATTTATCTGGCTGTTCACGGGGTGTCTGTGCACCGATATGCTTTTAATTTCCCCAGAGGATTCTTTTGAAACAGGCCACCAGGTCAGTGTTACTAAACACCACCAGGTCAGTGAAACTAAACACCACCAGGTCAGTGTTACTAAACACAATCACTTCAGTGATATTAAACACCATCACTTCAGTGTTCAAAGACAAGGGAAATGCAAGCAAGCCAAACCTGTCGTGTGTTAAAATAATTGCACAATAAGAGTGCAGTTATGGAATGGCTTGAGACAATATTTTTAATAACTTTATTAGATCGAGAGACTGGCCGCAAGGTAACCTAGCAAAAAGTGCGTTGGGGTGGGGGTGTGAGGGGGGGTCTTTAATGCCAGGGAAAAAGGTCCCGTCTCCATGGTGATGGGGACTGCTAGCTAAACTCCTGTTTACCGAACATTTTGTTTTTCCAAAGCTTAGGAAACAATAGTCTCACTCAACTTTACTCCAATTTAAATCCACCCAATAGCTCACTCTGCGTAACCCTGGGTTCCTCTCTAATGAGCTGTCACAAGTTCAGGAGACTTCCTGCTCTTGCATTTTAAATATTATAATTGGAGTTTTTGCCGATTACCTCCGAGCCAGAGGGCCGCTTGTCTCCTCCCCCTCCATCGGCACACTGCCTTTGCTCCTGTTGAATAATTCAGACACAACGTCTGACCATCGCTGCAGAGACTCATGTACAGAACAGCGGCTGGTAGGGCGTGTCCCAATATTCCTCCCTCCTCACCTTCTTTCCTCCACTCGTCTCCTCCACGGAAGTATAAAAAATTGCTTGTACATTTCACGGGATCAGAATGACATCATAACTCCAGGTACAGATTGTGATAAAGGTGCGTTTTCACCACGGACAGCGGTGATCGCCATCTGAAGTGAAGACAGTTTGTGAACATATCTACACATCCAACTGTCATTCTTTGCATATACTCTTCTTGGTTTTATATTATTTATCAGAGTCTTTAACTTTACCCCCTAAAGGTATCTGGAGCTAAAAGAAGGGAGCATTGAATAATGTCACTGTTCAACATTTAGCCTCAGCATTTATCATGGTAATGAGCGGCGGCCTTTTTTCCCATTACTTTGAGAAGTTTCTGGAAAGAACTTTTTTTTTTTCTGAAACGAGTTTTGCTTGTTAACACTGAAGAAGTCACAAGGCCTGCAGTGTGGAATGACTCACACACCCGCCGTTTCGATTTGTCTTCGGAACATGCCGTCGCGCACGGACGCAAAGACGGAACGCTCTTGGTTCTGCCCGCCACGCTGTCAGTTACCTCGGGATCAGCGGGCTTATGAAGAAACACCCGAGCTGCCATCTCTAGGAGGGAGGCACAGTTCCTTCCAGAGGCCTGGGTCTCTTAGCACTGCAGGCTTTGATCTAATTTATTTGGGCAGAATTGTGGTTTCCGCCCAGTGTGCTCAGGCAAACAGGTTTACTTTGGCTGTCGAAAGACCAACAGAAGTACTTATGAGGGTAAATGAGTCAGGCTGAGTGCCACTAACCAAATCAACGCAGAACCCAACACTGGACTGAGGCCGTGTGAAGGAGGCAGAACGCTGCAGGATTCAGGGTGCAGGTCTTTTACAGCCATTCAACCTGCTCTGCTGAGGCTTTCATCAGAGGAGTTAATCCCCCCCGCCCAGCCCCGCCCCCACAACTGTTGTAAATGGAGAGATGCCATCCTAAACGCATAAAGAGACTAGCGCTTATTTAGAATCTTCTAAAGTCTTTTCATAAAGAGAGCCAACAAAATTAGTGCTCGATGCCTTGGCTTCAGCTTTCCTCAAAGGCATCCTTTCTGCAGAGCACAACGGCACACTATAGCTACACACACACATTATGATTAATTATTATTATAATTATGGAAATGAGAGATATCCGTATGTGACAGACTGGGACAAACTGCAATGCAAAGAAACGAGCGAACACATTTAAAGAGGAAGTTTGTAGAAGGGGACGCAAAAAGCCATGCGTCAGACAGGACGAGGAAACATCCGATGCCCCTTTCAATGCTCTGAGCTTTGAGTGCCCAGCTAACGGCTCAGGGTAATTATTCTCTACCAGGGAGAGCCATTTAAAAACAGAGCTATCAGGTGTTTTACTGGTCTACAGGGCCAGATTTGAGTCTCTGTGGTGTAGAGTTTGTCCCATTCAGTGAGCTACACTAGCTATACCACCAATAAGAACTACTGAGCATGAAAGTAAACAAGAGTCCATTTCAAACTGGGTGTCAAGAAAGTCAACATCACGGGGATGTTAAGATGGAGACAGGAACTGCGTTTAGCCCCGACAGGAACTGCGTTTAGCCCCGACAGGAACTGCGTTTAGCCCCGACAGGAACTGCGTTTAGCCCCGACAGGAACTGCGTTTAGCCCCGACAGGAACTGCGTTGAACCTGTCAGGAAGTGCGTTTAGCCCCGACAGGAACTGTGTTTAACCTGTCAGGAAGTGCGTTTAGCCCCGACAGAAACTGTGTTTAACCTGTCAGGAAGTGCGTTTAGCCCCGACAGGAACTGTGTTTAACCTGTCAGGAACTGCGTTTAGCCCCGACAGGAACTGTGTTTAACCTGTCAGGAAGTGCGTTTAGCCTGACAAACGTTGTAAAATCCACCGCATTGACACAAAAGGACTGTGGGTATGAGCTCCTCTGTGAACAGTCTCCATGGCAATCAGGTATTCTCCATTACAGCTCAAAATGAAAATGTTAAACCATCAGAAAGACTAACAAAGGTTATGGGTGAGAAGCCAATGTTAAATGTTAAAACTACGGATGACATTTGGATAAAATGCTCAGGATGTACTTTCAGAAGAACAAAGTCTCCTTTTCGAGAATCTCATATTTTAACTGTTTGAGATACAGTAGATAAAAGGTCATACTAAATGCGCTGACAAACAGGGAAGTAGCCAGTCACTGTGTCTGCAGGTTTAACTCCAGTCCTAAAGGGCCACAGTGTCTGCAGGTTTAACTCCAGTCCTGGAGGGCCACAGTGTCTGCAGGTTTAACTCCAGGCCTGGAGGGCCACAGTGTCTGCAGGTTTAACTCCAGTCCTGGAAGGGGCGCTGTGTCTGCAGGTTTAACTCCAGTACTGGAGGGGGTGCTGTGTCTGCAGGTGTAACTCCAGTCCTGGAGGGGGCGCTGTGTCTGCAGGTTTTGAGTAGCCTGGTCAGGCTCATAGTGCTGTAAGGTTATGCGCAGCCTGGTCAGGCCCATAGTACTGTAAGGTTATGCGCAGCCTGGTCAGGCTCATAGTGCTGTAAGGTTATGAGCAGCCTGGTCAGGCGCATAGTGCTGTAAGGTTATGAGCAGCTTGGTCAGGTTCATAGTACTATAAGGTTATGAGCAGCCTGGTCAGGTTCATAGTGCTGTAAGGTTATGAGCAGCCTGGTCAGGTTCATAGTACTATAAGGTTATGAGCAGCCTGGTCAGGCACATAGTATTGTAAGGTTATGAGCAGCCTGGTCAGGCTCATAGTGCTGTAAGGTTATGAGCAGCCTGGTCAGGTTCATAGTACTATAAGGTTATGAGCAGCCTGGTCAGGCTGATAGTGCTGTAAGGCAAACAATTACATTACTTAGATGTGTTTTTTTCTGACCAATCAGTTTTTCTACCTTGATTAAGCAAAATCCTTGAATCCCTGCAGCCAACTAATGTACTTTAGCATTTCTTATGTACTTTAGCATTTCTTATGGGAGTGTACAGACTGTGCTCTGCATATTATTAACTGAGCCTCCTCACGGATCCCGTTTGTCTGCAGTACGGCTGCTACCCGCTGTACCCGCTGTACCCTGCCAGCTGAACCGTTAATTACAGATCCTGTTTCACACCGGCTCATAACAGCCCATGAATTTTAAGGATTAATAATGAAATTATAAGAACAGATTCTGGGAACAGCACATGTGATTATCACTCCAGACTCACATGATTTTACGACGTGTCCGTATGAAGGCAGCGCTGTGTTTGTGACGGCTGTCAGTACAGCTTAATTCTGGCTGTAATTGGATCTAAATTAAATTGTGTGCTAACCAGAGGCAACCAGGGAAGCGCCTGGCTGGGTGCTACGCAGGCCCCTGGCTGGGTGCTACGCAGGCCCCTGGCTGGGTGCTACGCAGGCCCCTGGCTGGGTGCTACGCAGGCCCCTGGCTGGGTGCTACGCAGGCCCCTGGCTGGGTGCTACGCAGGCCCCTGGCTGGGTGCTACGCAGGCCCCTGGCTGGGTGCTACACAGGCCCCTGGCTGGGTGCTACACAGGCCCCTGTGTCTGGCAGTGGAGGCAAGCAGTGGAAGTTATTTTCAGTTTCTAGTTTGAAGAGAAATTGAACCAATTCCGCCTCGCTGACAGCCGAACACCCCTTAATAAGTGCATTTATGAGCTATAAAACAAAATGTGTTCCAGGACTGTGGGGATAAATCAATAATCAGTGAGTTTCCTCTCTGGCTTCTGGAGCTCCTGTGAGCTATAAATGAATGTAACCCAGCAACACTGAACAAAATCACACATCAATACCGCCTGTAACCCAGCACAATGAACGAAATCACACATCAATACCGCCTGTAACCCAGCACACTGAACGAAATCACACATCAATACCGCCTGTAACCCAGCACAATGAACGAAATCACACATCAATACCGCCTGTAACCCAGCACACTGAACAAAATCACACATCAATACCGCCTGTAACCCAGCAACACTGAACAAAATCACACATCAATACCGCCTGTAACCCAGCACAATGAACAAAATCACACATCAATACCGCCTGTAACCCAGCACACTGAACGAAATCACACATCAATACCGCCTGTAACCCAGCAACACTGAACAAAATCACACATCAATACCGCCTGTAACCCAGCACAATGAACAAAATCACACATCAATACCGCCTGTAACCCAGCAACACTGAACAAAATCACACATCAATACCGCCTGTAACCCAGCACAATGAACAAAATCACACATCAATACCGCCTGTAACCCAGCACAATGAACGAAATCACACATCAATACCGCCTGTAACCTGCCATCCAGGTGTGAATCACCTGTGTTTTTAAGGTGAAAACAAAAACCAGCAGACCCTGCGGCTCTCCAGGACCAGGGTTCCCTATCCCTGCGATTTGGGATACTGTAGGGAAACTGGGGGTGTGCAGGCAGGCAGACAGAGACAGACAGAGCCAGACAGACAGAGACAAGTTTTAAGTCCTCATGAGCTGTTTTCAGTCAGAAGTGCTTGGCAGAAAACGAGAGAAGCCTTCCAACATGCTGAGCTCTGGAAATAAAAGGTTTGTGGCCGTTAGAAACCGCACTGCGGTGCCACACACAGTTCAGATGTTTACCCAAAGGTAACATGTTATTGGTATACAAATCATTACCCCCTGTAACCCAGCACACTGAACTAAATCACAAATCAATACCTCTTCTAACCCAGCACACTAAACAAAATCACAAATCAATACTCCCTGTAACCCAGCACACTGAATGAAATCACATTCGCCCAAAGGGCTTCTTTGAACTTTCAGCACAACGAGAGCACTAAAAACCAGTTCAAACCAAACAAAGGATTTAATATTTAGGCTCTCCCGCTATCAACTGCAATCTGCTTGATGGGCATTACACCAAAACGCCTGCAACTAATGACTGACAATGAAACAGGACAGATAGCATAGATATCATACATAAAATATGTTAAATACATAATTTATCATACAATTCTTTTTGACATTTCTTATGTTGAGTATGATTACTGATTGTGAGCGATGTGCTAATGGGAAGTTCAGACCAGTCTTTTACCCTACAGTATTTTACATAATTATAGCCTAAAGGAAGGCAATTATTTGTCAGATTTAAGTCTTCCCTTGCTGAAGATTTCCCATCATGCTCTGCACACTTTCAGGTGAAACACAAATTACAGTTTGCAGCTCACCCTGTCAGTTCACTTTTGCCAAAATGAAACGCGTCTATTTGGAAAGGATCCAATTAATTTCTCCCTTTGTGTTTCCCGCTAACAACTAATTTATCTGAAAGGATCATTGATTTATAGGTTCCTTAATGAGCATCTAATAGCATTTCAATGGCAAATTGTCATTTTAAATGTCAACACAAGATATTGCAAATTGACATTTACTGCATTACCATTAGTTCAAGCTTTTTCTTTTTCTTTGTTCAAAGTTTGTTTCGTTTCTTACATTTCAGTCCTAAACTTTGCGGAAAAAAGTTGGAATAAGATCACTTGCCCTTGGATGAAAGGGAGGTGACAGCCCTTAATATTATCCATGCAAATAAACACACCTGTAGCCATGCTAATAACCACACCTATACCTGTAGCCATGCGAATAACCACACCTATACCTGTAGCCATGCTAATAACCACACCTATACCTGTAGCCTTGCTAATAACCACACCTATACCTACACCTGTAGCCATGCTAATAACCACACCTACACCTGTAACCATGCTAATAACCACACCTATACCTGTAGCCATGCTAATAACCACACCTATACCTGTAGCCATGTGAATAACAACACCTATACCTACACCTGTAGCCATGCTAATAACCACACCTATACCTACACCTGTAGCCACGCTAATAACCACACCTATATCTGTAGCCATGCTAATAACCACACCTATACCTGTAGCCATGCTAATAACCACACCTATACCTGTAGCCATGCTAATAAACACACCTATACCTGTAGCCATGCTAATAACCACACCTATACATGTAGCCATGCTAATAATCACACCTATACCTGTAGCCATGCTAATAAACACACATATACCTGTAGCCATGCTAATAACCACACCTATACCTGTAGCCATGCTAATAACCACACCTACACCTATAGCCATGCTAATAACCACACCTATACCTGTAGCCATGCTAATAACCACACCTATACCTGTAGCCATGCTAATAACCACACCTATACCTGTAGCCATGCTAATAACCACACCTATACCTGTAGCCATGCTAATAACCACACCTACACCTGTAGCCATGCTAATAACCACACCTATACCTGTAGCCATGCTAATAACCACACCTATACCTGTAGCCATGCTAATAACCACACCTATACCTGTAGCCATGCTAATAAACACACCTATACCTGTAGCCATGCTAATAACCACACCTACACCTGTAGCCATGCTAATAACCACACCTACACCTGTAACCATGCTAATAACCACACCTATACCCACCCTGTAGCCAAACATATACCCACACCTGTAGTCACACCTATAACACCTGTAGACACACCCATACAGAATTTTGTTTGCCGCTTATAGATACATCTTGAAAAATACTGTAAGTACTGTGTGAATTATACATTTGCATACATATGAAGCATTTCATCTGAAATACAGGTTTCTTGCCTCTTTTTAAAATGGTTTATACCTCAGTCCCACCAGCAGAGAAAGCCTTCTACTATACCACCTCTCACATCACCTCCCTCAGCACGTCCTACTACACCACCACCTCCCTCACCACCTTCTACACCTCCACAACACCCACCTCCTACTACTACATGACCTCCCTCAGCACGTCCTACTACACCACCAGCAGCAGAGAAAGCCAGACCTCCACCACTGTGTTGGGGGGTATCAGGCATGGGGTGGGGGGGGCACAGGAGGGCAGAAAGCAGCGCAGGGTTTCAGAGAAGAGGCCGTCTCCTCCTCTTCCTCCTCCTCTTCCTCCTCCCCCTCCTCCTCCCGTTTCCAGGTCAGCTGCGGCTCTGGGCCCCGTGTCAGCACTGCTCACCAAACCCACACCACCTCCCTCACCACCTTCTACACCTCCACAACACCCACCTCCTACTACTACACCACCTCCCTCACCACCTTCTACACCTCCACAACACCCACCTCCTACTACTACACCACCTCCCTCACCACCTTCTACACCTCCACAACACCCACCTCCTACTACTACACCACCTCTCTCACCACCTTCTACACCTCCACAACACCCAGCTCCTACTACTACACCACCACCTCCCTCACCACCTTCTACACATCCACAACACCCACCTCCTACTACTACACCGCCTCCCTCAGCACGTCCTACTACACCACTACCTTCCTCACCACCTTCTACACATCCACAACACCCACCTCCTACTACTACACCGCCTCCCTCACCATCACCTCCTCCATCACCACCTCCCTCACTGCCTCCACCACCTCTCACACACCTTCACCACCTTCTTACCCACCTCCACCTATAAAATCTTAACAGGCAGACCTGCTAATGCACAGCGTAAGAGCAAGTATCAGGAGGAATCCTGTAGGAGGGCGTGGCCAGACCATCCAGGAACAAAGCCAGAGAAAAATGTTTTTAGGATCACAAGGGGACACAAACTTTAGACGATGGTCCGTCTTTATTCTACAACAGCTTGGCCCCTCTTTCCTCGAAAAGGGAAGCATTTAAAATGATGTTGTAAATTATATTTTACGACGGACAGTACATTTTGGAGCAGGGAATCGATTCTCTCTCCGCGCTGGTCCCTGTCTCTCTGTGACTTGCGCTCGTAACGCTGAGAGCATCTCAATGAAAGCAGAACCTTACTGAGCTTCTACAGAACAAACACAATTTAAACATCCTGGCATGTGGCGGGTACCTTATGCCTCCCCAAAACACCGCCAACTCAGCACCTCAGAGGGTAGCAGTATATAGTGTGTGTGTGAGAGTGAGTGAGTGAGAGATTGAATATTGGGGTGTTTGTGTGTTTTGGGGTGTGTGTGTGTTTCGGGGTGTGCATGTGCGTTTTGGGGTAACTCACGTTCTCGAGTTTGTCCCTCCGGCGGAGCCGGACTCCAGAGAAGTAATCCAGCTGCTGAACGGCGCTGTAGATGGACCCGCCCACGAGGGCCGGCCGGGGGAAGGGCGCGGTCAGCTCGGGGCGCCCCCGTGGCCCGAACCCCTCCATGGGTCAGCTGCAGGTTTGGGGGTGCTGCTGCAGGTTTGGGGGTGGGGGTGTCCCCTCAGGCAGCCTGGTTCTCCTGGGAGATAGGGGCTCCCAGCAGTGTCCCGTCCCGCTCCATCGCCTGATTCTGTCTGTCTGCGTGTAGAGCGCGGGCGAGGCTCAGCGTTAGGGCAGCGTTACAGCAGCGTTAGGGCAGCGTTACGGCAGCGTTACGGCAGCGTTAGGGGAGCGTTACAGTACCGGTCTGTGGCGGCTCCTCTCCTCTCCGCTGCTCTCTCTCTCCTGGCACCACAGCGCAGACTGAGGGGGGCGTGGGGGGGGGGGTCCCCAGCAGACAGTGGGAGGGGCTCAGAAACGCAGCGCTGCTGCAGCTTAGCAATAAAAGCACACAGCCCCTCCCTCTCTGAGCAGCTTCTGCACTGTGTGTGTGAGGGGGTTGTGTGTGTGCGTGCGTGTGTGTGTGTGTCGGGGGGGTGTGTGAGTGTGCGTGTGTGTGCGTGCATGTGTGTGTGTGTGTGAGTGTGTGTGTGGGTGTGTGTGTGCGTGCAAGGAGGTGTGTGTGTGTGTGTGTCTGTATCCATGTGTGTGAGAGTGAGTGTGTATGTGGGGGTGTGTCTATCTGTGTGTGCCTGTGTGTGTGTGTGAGTGTTTGTCTGCATATGTTTTTGTGTGTGTCTGTATGTATGCATGTATGTACGTGTCTGCTTGAGTGAGTGTGTCTGTATCTGCTTCAGTGTGTGTGTGTGTGTGTGACAAGATGTATAATCAACCGTCGGATCCCCTGTTGAGGAGCTCAAACCCTTTGTCAGTCTCTCCCTGATGCATCAGTTTGCATTACAGCTAGCGTCTGTGCTGATACAAGCCATTAATTTAGCAGGATGTTAGCATAGCAACCTGGCGCCTACACTGTTAAGGCTGTCCATCAGTGAGCCCTAAAGCAGAGGCACAGAGTCTATAGCATGCGCTAGCTACAGCATCGTTAGCTCCTGAGGCAGCAGGCTAATCAATACATGGAACAAACCATGCACCATCATTAAAGCAATGAGATGGCAACATATAAGGGCTGTTGAGTGTGTGTGTGTGAGAGAGAGAGTGTGTGTGAGTGTGTGTATACAAAGTTTGGGGTTTTTTGGGGGTTCCGAGGAAAGAGTTTGAAAGTGACACAGAGTGGCTGACCTGTTCAACACAAACAATAAGCGGCATTAGAAAATTATTCAGCTGCCAACCACCGGATGGAGCCATGAAATATTAAAAACTAATCAAATATTAATGTCAGATAGTGCTCACACCCCAGGACAATCCCATGATCCCTTTCTCTAGGGAAATCAAAGCTTTAAGCGAAATCAACAAAACCAGCAACGGTCAAAAAGCTGTTACACACACAGGACTGGGCGTGGCCCCTGTATACATACACACAGACACACAGGAGCGGGCGTGGCCCCTGTACACACACACACACACACACTCAGGAGCGGGCGTGGCCCCTGTACACACACACACACACACACACTCAGGAGCGGGCGTGGCCCCTGTACACACACACACACACACACACACACACTCAGGAGCGGGCGTGGCCCCTGTACACACACACACACACACACACACACACACACTCAGGAGCGGGCGTGGCCCCTGTACACACACACACACACACACACACACACACACACTCAGGAGCGGGCGTGGCCCCTGTACACATACACACAGGACCGGACGTAGCTACTGCATATAACCCGAGGTGATGACGTTGATATCACGGTACCGCAATACGACGAGTGCATTATTATCTATTTGCTCAACAGAAATCCAGAGCTACTTGCATATAATTTCTCTCCGAGAAAAAGCTCCCGGCTCTCGGCTCTCGGCTCTTAGGTTGATTGCGGCTTGTGGGAGTGCTCTGATTTACCGGCTCACGCACACACTCAGACCGCCAGCATCGGAAAAACAACCGTTTGCCCCTGAATGATGGCTTCAGCGATCGCTCGCGGTAAAGAAATGCCGTCAGCAATTAGCAGGCACTCTTATAGACACTGAGATAGGGCATGATATTAACGTATACACCCACTGGCTGGAGTGGCTTGTGGATTCTGAAGATCACCAGTCACATTACCATTAACAACATAATACAACCTGCTTACCGGCCACAGTGGCTGCTAGAGTAGAACATCTTACCAGCTACAATCAAATCTTTACCAGCACTTAGCCGGTGACGGTCGTTAATGTCCCACCCTGGACTGAGACATACAGTCCATTTATAGAGCGGGATACTTGCTGAATTAATTCAGGTTAAGAAACCCACTCAGGGGTACAACAGCATAGCCGCAGTTGGGACTTCTCTGTGCTACATGCTAGCAGTTCCCTAAGCATTACACTACAATGCTGCCACTTAGTTCCCCCTACAAACAAACGGACAGATGAAGACAGTCCCTACTTTTCATGGCCAATAGATTCATCTTCTGCCACCTTTGATGGGAAAATAATATTGATACAGCTGTATTCAAACATGACTCCATTTTTATTATCTCCTAAGTAGAAAGTGCCGAGTCACATATTTTTCCTGTTCTCGGTCATATCATGTTCACATCACAACACATCACAACACAGCGTGAGGAAAACAACAGATAGAGGAGAATCGGGGCCTTTTCAGTCATATGGAGTCGCATAACTGGGACAAATGTAAGGTACTTAAAAAACTAACACAACCAGTAAAATTTTAAAGCACTCCAGTAGATCCCTGAGAATGATCAGCAAAACACGTGAACTAACAAAAACTTACAATCATATGAAATTACAATTTTATTCTAAATACTGGTGAAAAGGTTTCTTTTAAAACTGCCGGTCGCCAAGCGGCGGACGTATTTCATAACATTTATAACATTATAACGCAACATTTAGTATTTGAACCAGGTCTAAAAATTACATCATGCACAGAAGTTATACCCAAATATGATTATGGAAACACCTCAAGCTTGGCATCAACAATGCCCTTGTTTATGATTGGCCAATCCACCACACCGTTGCCCAATTCAGATAAGGTTTTCCCCAATCTGGCCAGGCTGCAAACACTTATATTTCCACATTCCCCTCAGACACAAAACAGAACTTTTTATTTAGGAACACAAAAATCAGTTGAATTTATTCCATGTACTATATGAGGGGCGGGCAAGTAGAGCCATATCTGCCCCCCCAACCCCACTCTATAATACTGTCATTATTCATAAATGACTAAAATAATCCATTAGTGCACATGCTTGATGAAGTGATAAGGTCAGTGGAGAATATAACTAAGCAATTCAGCTCAAGACAACACTGTAGCCAGACACTTGGTCGCTAGCATTTAAATATTACTTATTCATATTTTTTTTGTATTTGTTATTGTTATATTTTTATATATTTATGCCGATACTGTGGGAATGAGTGAGGAGCAAGCAATCCATTACACTTGTTACATATGGCAATAAAAACAACAGAACAGTTTCATACAGAGTCATGGTGTCAAGTTCAGATAACAGCCATCAATCTGCCGAATGATTGGAGCAGCTGACAAGCGCAACCCTCCAATAACCATTTAGCACTGCATT
Organism: Synaphobranchus kaupii; assembly: GCA_029718625.1. Classification (NCBI taxonomy): domain Eukaryota; kingdom Metazoa; phylum Chordata; class Actinopteri; order Anguilliformes; family Synaphobranchidae; genus Synaphobranchus; species Synaphobranchus kaupii. The sequence continues at coordinate 114,958,457 of CM056379.1, read as the reverse complement.
AAAAAAATCCTTTTTATAGGAATCATTTATTTGGGTAAAGGGGATTTAGCACAAAGCTAATTTTGGATTCAATTCAAAATTTGGCACAAACTCTGAAACCACAACACTGGCAGCAGCACAAATCAAAGATGGTGTAAACGAGGAGTCTGCAGACAGAATGATACTGTCCAATATCCTGCCTTTCTCAACACTCACAGCAGCCATACCTCAGTGTCATGGAGGTAGGGTTAAATCATGCAGCCAGGCCGCATGAATACTAACAAGTTGTGCGTCGCAGTAAGACGCAGTTTTCATTCTAACAGAGTTTATTCTACAATATCTAACACGTGGTCCACAGAGGGATCAATGTACCCTACTGGAGTAAAATGTACTCTGACAGAGTTAACACTGAATATTTTTTCTGATCATCTGAACATCATGAGTATACACTATATTCACACATTTAGCATGTTTAAATATAATATTTATATTAAATATGATTTTTATGATATCAGAGATGCATAAGTGATATCAGACATGCATAAGTGGTCTCTGAGATGCATGAGTGACATTAGAGAGACACCTCCATGTCCTTTCCTGTTCCACAGGCAGCAGGCAGTCTGCGGAGTAGGTCTGTATCCGGCACATCTTGCTTTTGAGTTTTAATGAATCATGTGCCTCAGCAGACCTGTATGCTTGCCTGTATGCGCTGACCTCCTAAAAAAACGAGGTTAATTGACTGAGGTCATGCAGAAGCTGTGGACACTAAACCATCTCAGACAATAAATGTGCAAAAAAAAAAATGTTGCAAGATCATTAATCTCAAGACATTAAACATTTGATCTATACCTCTATGTAGGGTGAACAGACGCCCCGTTTTTTTCAGGACGCACCCATATTTCAGCCTCTTTTCACATGTCCCGACTTATTCTGGGAACCTTTTGATTTGTCCTATATTTCAGTGGGTTTTCTGACTGTAATGGCCATTACTGTACGTTCTCACTGCATTATAGGGTTAAATTTAAGTTCTACTTTATTGACCGTGTGTGTCCTCTGCCCATCCTAACTACTTAGGAGCAGGGTGCAGTCAGTGCCTTAGTCAAAAGCAACGGCAGGAGAATTCCTAATTAGATTATATTACATTATAGGCATTTAGCAGACGCTCTTATCCAGAGCAACTTACACAGCATTTACATTTATACAGCTGGATATATACTGAAGCAATGCAGGTTAAGTACCTTGCTCAAGGGTACACCGGCAGTGTCCTACCTGGGAATCGAACCTGCAACCTTTGGTTACAAGGCCAATTCCTTAACCATTATACTACACTGCCACCTAATCTGACACGTACATGTCTTCGGTGTGGGAGGAAACCCACGTGAACACAGGGAGAACACGCAAACGCCACGCAGAGAGGCTGCAACACCCTGTCGTCTACACGGTCCTCCACTGAATCTGATCCACCCAACGTCTATGGTCCTGCATTCCCAGCCTACAGCTCACTCCTTACTGCTCATACCACAAATTAGCTGGGAAAAAAAACAGAAACTCTGCCAACATTCGCCACCCCATTTATCAAAGTGCTATTGCAGAATGTATTCACCTAAATAGAGCTCCGTCACCAGCAGCAGCAGCGGAGATTTCTCATCCTGCGAGATTAGAGGTGATCCCAGGTCGAGCACAGCCAGCCGCATTTTTACGGACGGCTGGAATCGGAACGCCTTCCACATTCGCCTCGAGCCTCCGGGGAACATGTTCCTCAGTCATGTACTACTCTGCTGAAAGTTAACTGTGAAAAGCCAACAAGCCGCCACAGCTCAAGCAATTAGGCTGAAAAATCCAAACTGTTGAAATTTTTGAAAGCTTTTATTTTTTTGGTCTATGGGGGATTCTCTCAGCTTTTCGTCTTGAATCATTAAGGTGGAGAAAGCCCTGTACAGCCCAGCTCTGACCGTTGTTGCGGGGGGTTAGTACAGAGTAAATGGAGCAGGACATCTTAAGATGCTTAATTAACAGGGAACCAAATCCCTTGGAGCCTCTTCTGAAAAATGAATGCATTTTGTTCAGACACCCTGCTGTGCCACTGTCGAAATGGAAAAGCAGGCCCTGAAAAGCAGCAGCCATCTTCTCAGCCAGAGCAGGAGGGCGACGGAGCCAGTCAGTACCTGACCTATACCTGGCATTACCTGGCCTATGGGGCACGAATGGTGTCAGCGCTAATGAAAACTCAAATTAAACTTTATAAATTATGTCATTTTCCCTTCCATAGGCTTACTGCACCTGGCACGTCCGTCAGCTTGTGGGGTCCTGGACAGCCGCAGTGTCTGCTGGGATTTGTAATTACTCAGCACTTAATTGATTGGTGCTGTTGGTTACACAGGTAACGCACCTCACATGGTTTCCCTGGTCTGATTTTGTTGCTGATTTTAGGGTGAAAAGGACTCAACGTCAGACAGTAAATGGAATGACAGTTAATTACAAAATTCAAAACAGCGAACGAACAGCATGGTCGGGTGAGGTGGATACAGTATACTGAGGAAAATGGCGTCCTACTGAATCATTCCACTTAAAGGTTGTATCAGCGATTTTGGGTGGAAACATAAATGATCACATTCATCTGATTTTTCCTCACGATCCGCTAGCTGCCCGCCCCATAAGCAGGCCGTCAAAAAACCGCGTCTCTGTAGGCAGCCTATGCTCCGAGATCGTACACAAAAACAAATGGTACTACCAACTACTCAAAACCAAAATAAACAGTATTCCAACCAATCACAATGATCTGCACAAACGTGACGTCACTTCTGAAGCGAAATCCCAAACAAACATACTTATGAATAATTATGTTATGTTTTAAAAAATAGTGTTCAAGCATCCAGAATTATAACCACGTTAATAACGTTTGTAAGAAACCAAACCGTTTGTAAATCCGTCAAGATTTCAGCGAGATAAGAGTATTAGCGTTTGTGCAGATCATTGTGATTGGTTGGAATACTGTTTATTTTGGTTTTGAGTAGTTGGTAGTACCATTTGTTTTTGTGTACGATCTCGGAGCATAGGCTGCCTACAGAGACGCGGTTTTTTGACGGCCTGCTTATGGGGCGGGCAGCTAGCGGATCGTGAGGAAAAAAAAAAATCATTTATGTTTCCACCCAAAATCGCTGATACAACCTTTAACTCTCTACTGAACAGTCACGTAAATTCAATTGACGTGATGTTAGAATTGTCTCATCGGCTAAATGCTACAAGACTGCACAATTCCACCGCTGGAACGAAGCAGTATTGATGATAACAAATTGGAAACAAAGAAATCGAAGAAAGTCTAGCAGTATCAGAATCTCAGTAAAAGAAACAACGTGTGAAAGCGAGCAGGGAGATAGTAACGATGTACTTTTTTAAAACTTATTTATTTATTTTTAAGTTTTTGAATTAAGCAACAAAAAAGCATTTTTTTAATCTGGTACAAAATCCTGAAAAAACGCAAGTGCTTGTGATAATTTTTAAGGTAAAACCTGTAATTTTGAGGAAGGTGGAATATGTGGAAATGACAGGTTCTAGGAAACCTCATCGTGTTAGGAAAACATATTTTAGCTGTGAAAGTGTTCACGGTATATGAACGTTAATTACGAAATACCTAAAGTGAAGGTCCTTGTTCTCTGGGGGAAAAGATCCATCATCGGTTACCCAAGGCTTTAACTCGATTGCATTTTCCCTTCTGTGGAGTTTGTAGAGTTATCTGGGCTTTAACACAATTCCAGGATAATTTAATCTGAATTTGTCTCATTTACAAACCATGTAAAGCGAACACAAACAAAGCGTCTCGTGACAACCGCGCTTGAAGCTAAAGTGGGCTCCTGCGCAAACGCAGCCGGTGAAGCATCCGCATAATCACGGTTTGGTGTTTGTTTCTTATTACACGCGGGGAAATGAGGAAAAAGAAACTCGCGTCCGTGCATATTTATCTCAGTTAAGTGCACAGCTGTCCCCTGCAGTGCGTAATACGTGCAGATGAAGTAGGCCTGCCTGCCACGCGCCAGGTTAATGAAGCGGTATTATGGTGTGTAGGAACTCGTTCAGAATGTAGGCTATGCAATACTGGTGGGGCTGTATCTCAAACGGCAGAAATGCTGCCTTCGAAGGCAGTAAGACATCGAAGCGTGTCCCATTCCAAAGTTTTCATAAAATGCTGCCTTCTAAGGTGCTTTAGTATTTTTGTAGGCCAATTCGGAGGTTTCTTGGCATGGGTTCCCTCAGCAAATTCCCAATGCTTTTTTCCCATATGGATTTTGAGGTTTTGCCAAATATAAGGTCTGTGGTTAATATAAGCCTGAGATATGTTTATCTGTTAATCAAGATAATCCTCACAAAAAAACACACTTTTTGTGATTTTGTGGCCGATGGGTCAGATGGAAAAACTGATCCTAGTCCAATGCTGCTGAGACACTATATAGACACAAGTTGATTAACTTTATAGATGTGAGCAGAACCTTTCTTTCGAGGTGGTAAGTGCACGGTTGTTTTCAGACACCCCAGTGTATGAAAGAGCTCTTTATAGAAACACATTATAGAATTGTTGGCAAAATCTCAAAGTAAACCATCTTTAACAGCACAGATGTAGCTTTACAGCACATTAGGTAAGACCGGGGGTAATGTTTCACATTAGAGTTTGATTTGGCTTTATCCAAGCAAGAAGCCACGCAATAAATCCTGCCATTACCACTATACACGGTGTAAAATGAAATACAAGGCAAGATTGACTGTGGCTAATTAACGGCTAGCTGGTTCTAAACTAATTAATGGAAAGCTTTTCTGTTTTCCTGAGCTGCCTTCGTTTATAAGTCTCTGCTGTCAGATTTGGTGTCAATAATGCACATTCGTCTTCCGGCCCTTGACAGTAATTGGTCTATAGTGCATCTCTGTGCTGTTATCACATCTTGGTCCTTTTCCAAAGCTGGCAATAACGACATCTCTGGAGAGTTATCACTGATGAGAGAGTGGGCTAGTCTCTCTCTCTCTGTCTATCTCTCTCTCTCGCTCTCTATTCATTCCCATACCAAGCTCTCTTTACAGGCATAAATGCAACGTTGCATACGTTTCCAGGCGCCACTGCACTAGCCATAATCAGCCGCCATTTTGGCTCCAGTTTCCTCAGTGTCATACAGAGAATGCAGGAATGCCCAAGGCTGTTGTGTTGTGCAGGACACTGGTCTGACTGGTGAGCAGGTAATAGGTGAAGCAGAAGGACCTCGTCTCTGAAGGAGTCAGTCGCCATCGGAGCTTCTGTGCTCTAAGCGTGTCAGTGGCGGTATGTGCGTGTGCTCTAAGCATGTCAGTGGCGGTATGCGCGTGTGCTCTGAGTCTCAGTGGCGGTATGTGCGTGTGCTCTAAGAGTCTCAGTGGCGGTATGCGCGTGCGCTCTAAGCGTGTCAGTGGCAGTATGTGCGTGTGGATTGGTCCAGAGAGGGCCCCAGAAAGACCCCACCAGCAGCAGTGCTTGCTGGGATTGTTCTCTCCAGGAAACGCGAAAAGGCTTTAACGATTACACCCATTTACATTATAACACTCTGCATTACATTTCACGTCCATTTACGTTATAACACACAGCATTGTATTTCAAGCTCATTTACATTATGACACACAGCATTGTATTTCAAGCTCATTTACATTATGACACAAGGCATTACATTACATTGCTGTACTAAACCCCTATGGAAAAATAATATGCTGCAGTATATTGTAAATATATAAAAATTATCTTCACAATATATTTAAAATATACTGCAGTATATTACATTTCCATAAGGGGTCACTCTTACCGGACAAACGGTGATGCTGTGATGATTTTCCCACGTAACCCCCCTGCTGAGGTCTCTCCACTGGCTGCCAGTTGCAGCCAGGATCAGGTTCAAAGTTCTGACCCTGGCCTACACTGCAGCAAATAGGACAGGCCCCGCCTACCTGCAGGACTTAATCCAGAACTATGTTCCTGCTCGACCACTTCGCTCTTCTACAGCAGGGCGACTGGCACTTCCCCCCCCTCCGTGTCAAAGGCTCTCGCTTGTCCCGACTGCGGAGTTTTTCCACATTAACACCTCAGTGGTGGAATGAACTTCCCATTCCCCTACGTTCTACTCCAACCCTGCCTGCATTCCGTCGAGGCCTGAAGACACACCTCTTCAGACTCCACCTTGACTGATATCCTCACCTAGGAATATCAGTTCCCTGTTCCCTGTGTTTTCCTGTCTGTTTATTATAGTTTATAATAGTATTTGGAATGGTTTATAATAGCATAGTTTATAATGGTATTTGCAATGATTTATAATAGTATAGTTTATAATAGTATTTGGAATGAAAGTGTGGTGTTGCTGATTTGCCCACAGCTTACTGTGAACTACAGTCAACGTTCATTGCTAGGGATAGCTGCTACATTATGCAAAGGATGTGCTTTGCCTTGTCTGTTCTGTAATGATGATGATGTCTCTGTACGCACTTACTGTACGTCGCTTTGGATAAAAGCGTCTGCTAAATAAATGTAATGTAATGTAATGATTCACCTTACTGCTCACAGTGGTGCTGGGCAGGCCTCAGGCACAGATGATTGAAAGCTTGTTCAGTTCAATTGATTATGCTGTGATTGTTTCCCTCCACCAAACTGGAATGCTGGCATTGATATTTTATAAGTATAAAAATTAATGAAACATATTAATTCATTTATTACTTAAAAATGAAATATCCTGCTTACTCAGCAACTTCTATATGAGCTGAAACATAAGGCAGGAAAGTACATGGTGAACTTTGTTGGTCTTAATAAAAATGTTAATTGAGGTATTAGCAAAACTAATTTATTTGTCCCCCCCCCCCAATTATAATCTTCTGTGAATTCATTAGAGGCTGAGGTGAAGATGTACGCTGAATGGGGCCGTTTTAATTAAAATTTAATTGGACAAGGCAGAGCAGAGCAACAGACCCTGGCTAGAGAAGAGAGAGAGGGACAGACAAAGAAACAAACTTTAAAAAAAAAATCAAACCAGACTTTCCCCAAAGTAAGCACACAAACCACCCTAAATCCAGAAAGCTTTCATTTTATTGAAAAGATGCAAAAAGACAAAATATGTAATAACATAAAGTATAACATATAAAATAAAAAGTAAAAAAGACATGAGAAATTTAACAAAAATAAATAAATAAGATAAAAGAGTTCATAGAAAACAAAGTAAAATACTGATAAAATAAATGTGAAAACAATTTGCAACAAATGACCAAACAAAAAAAAAAGTGTACTGAGCACATTATTCCATTTCAGGAGTTTTCGAAAGGTTTCTTCTTCTTCAATTGTACATGGAAAAAGAGCACACTTCATACTGTAGTTATGATTTAGTGTAAGAGAAAATTGAACAATATGAGGTCTGGTATCTGGTTCATAGCAACGAATAACAAAGTGCTGTATCGTTTTGGTCATTTTTATTCCTACTTTTAGCAGTCTCCCACCTGCTGTACACACCACAAGGTCAAAACAACCTCCAACACCATTTAAAATGTCCTGTGGATCAACGGAAGGCAGACTGCAAATTATGGACGTGCATCAGGAAAGCTGCCTCTCTTTTTCCCTCCCTCCCTCCCTCTCTCCCTCTCTCTGTTTGAACAATGGGCACTTAGTGACGTCATACTATACATTTGCAAACAAAAGAGAGAAGAAAATTTTAATTAAAAAAAAAAAAACAAAAAAAAAAAACAGCATTTCTTTTTCTGGTACTGATTCTCACTATTGCTTAAGTCTCTAAGTGACATAGGGCATTGAACAAGTCCTTCCATCCACTGTGAACAGTTTCATATGGAAAGACTCGGAGCAAAGGATTCTGCACAACCTTACTGTAACTACTGAGAAGCAGCAGGCTGTGTGTGTGTATGTGTGTATACTTACATAAATATCAGTGGTTCATAATGACATAGTACAAGCAAAATCAAGAGGGCTGTTATAGGCTATATCTCAGCACATAGTTAAATCAGTTGGGTTTTAATTACAGATTCTGTTGAATGTGCAGCACAGGATGATTCCAGTGCATTTGGAATGAAGACGCCGTTGGCCGACAGCGAATCCAGGCCGCTGAGAGTTCCGCACCGATTCAGTCGGTGACGGTAAATCTAGCTGTAAAATGCGCCGTCCTACACACGGTCAGGTTAGCGGTCAGGTTAGGTTAGCGGTCAGGTTAGCGGGAGTTGCCGGGGTTTGGCGGTCTAGGTTCAAACACAGCGGCCAAAGTGTAAACACAAACTCTTTATAAAAGAACACAGAGGGAATTCTCACTACATTTGACACAACATAGCATTTAAATTGGAATTGGTTGTTTTCAGTGCAACAATGATAAGGACAAAGTAAGTTTCCGGGATAATAAAATAGAGACACGACAGCATCTACTATGACATCATCTTACTGGAAGGAAACAGAGAAGAGGTCCACCAATCACCAAGTACTTTGGTAACACCCAAAAGATCAATGACAGTGGTGATTGGTGGATACTTTCTGGCTATACTTCCTGGATCCTTGAGGGTATTTTACCAGGCAGAAATCACAGTCCGTGTTTATCTGTTGATACTCCACGGTGAGTGGAGTGTTTTCAGTAAATGTGAGTAAGATATCATGGCTGTCGTCTCTATTCTCTTATCCCAGGTAAGTTTACTTCTTTCTTAAAGGAAACTGCCGTACATGCACTTCCTGTCAGATAGGCAAGTCAAATACTTACGGTTCACAAAAAAAAGTCGGTTATGATGACAAAGACAAAGACCACACCTTAGCCAACTAAAAATATATCAAATATTAAATAAAAAAAACATTTTCATACCATAAATATATCTTTAAACAGGCAATTTCGTACGGTGTAATTCCATATTTCAGACTGTTCTGAAAAGTATGTTCAGTTTTCAACACTGCAGACCAGGCAATATTTTTATTTGATGTTTTGCTCTCAAAACAGCCTGAACAGCCAGAAGCTGGACAAGCTCCATGACCAGTTAAATTCACAACAGCAGAATGCAATTCCTACTCGACAAAGGTCCGTTTCTCTTATACCAAACCAAACAAAAAGAGAAGACATTTGAAATACTTGCAATGCATTACATGTACAATCAGTGGACTGGCAGCACATAATCCACGCTGTAATCCACGGTCATTTGGGGGTAAAACTGACGCACACCTCATAGCTAATGTCTAACATTCGCTTGCTTCCTAAAGTCTCCATTTTTACAAACAGGAAAAGTATCCTTTTTTTTTTTTAGAATGAGCACACCTGCAAACATCAGTATCATCTACTACTAAAAGTCTTATATGTTTTTTTTCCAGTTTATAGACATAAATATCCACAAGATGTCACTGATCCGAGATGCGGGGCAGCGGATGGTGCGTTATGTTCGTAGGGGTCCAGTTAGGAGATAGCAATGCCCCGTTTAATCCATTTAATGCTACATGCAGCAGTAGTTTTTTAATGAATTCTGTAAAAAGCAGGGGCCCCTGGGTATTGGCACGGGGTGGAGGTGAGGGCAGGTGTAATACGGGGTTTTAGAATCCTGAAGAGGTTCTGGTTCTGCGGTTGTGGGGGCGTGCTGAGGGCGTGGCAGAGGCGGGTCCAGACAGAGAGAGTGGCCGGCAGTGTATCGGACAGCAAAACCTCAGTTTGCTGCTTGTTCGTGCTGCTGGACGGGACACTGGTGTTCCACATGGGCGGAGTACGAACATGGGGGTGGGGGGGGGGACTCCTTTTCCTTTCAGACAAACAAAATCAAGACGATCAGCCAAGAAATATTTCCCATAATGCTCTATGGGCATTTCTTTTTTTCCAATTAATGAATTCATGTCAATTTATTTTTCTGAATTGATTGAACTGAAATGGAATCGATTCCAAACCCTGTTTGACACGTAGGGAACACAAGTGTTCATCGAGGTTACAGAGCCTTTCTGTAAAGGTGAGCGTGACTGCGATGGGCGTGGTCGCCAAAGAGGGCGTGGCTCTGAGGGGCGGGGCCTCTCTCACTCCTGGGTAAGAGAGTTCTCCTCTCCACTGGGGGTGAAGCGGTTCAGGGGGAGGCTGAAGTCTCGCTCCGACTCCACCGAAGGCGCTGAGACCAGGGGCCCCCTGGTGGCCCCGTTGCCTGGGAGGGGCCCCTGGGTGCCGGGGCTGGTCCTGGGTTTGGGCAGGGTGGGGCTGGTCAGGCCCAGGCTGGCCAGGGCGTCCAGAGTGCCGTCCGGATCCACCATCACATTGATCACTGCGTAGAACAGACAGGAAGTGAGCTTTCTCCTTGCAACTGCCACCCTATGCAGGCTTTCAGTGGAGTCTGTCTGTGAGGGGTCTGTGTGTGTGGGTCTGCATAGGGTCTGAATGGGTTCTGACAGGGGTCTGCGTGTGTGGGGTCTGTGAGGGGTCTGTGTGGGGTCTGCATAGGGTCTGTGTGGGGTCTGTCTGTGTGGGGTCTGTGTGTGAGAGGTCTGTGTAGGGTCTTTGTGGGGTCTGTGAGGGGTCTGTGTGGGGTCTGCATAGGGTCTGAATGGGTTCTGACGGGGGTCTGCGTGTGTGGGGTCTGCTGTAACGTGTGCTGGAGAAAATGTGTGAAATGAACGACACAAACAATTTAACAGACGTTTCAGAATATCAGCTCCCGTCCAATCAGGAGCTGACTAACACCTGGAGTAAAACCTAAGGCCGGCTCCCGTCCAATCAGGAGCTCACTAACCCCTGGGGTAAATGCTAAGGCCGGCTCCCGTCCAATCAGCAGCTAACTAACACCTGGGGTAAAAGCTAAGGCCGGCTCCCGTCCAATCAGCAGCTCACTAACACCTGGGCTGCGTTCAGCCCCGACAAAACGTAGCAAAACGTTTATTTAAACGGAAACGGTGGTGCGTTGAACACCCTGTTGTGTTACGCAAGCGTTGCAACTCTGGCAGCTGAGAAGGCCATTCTTTGTGTTCTTTTAGAAGAATTTTCGGAGCCTGATGAAATCGGTTTAAATACGTGTTTAATAGGCTACTCCAAAATACGCTCGATGTTACAGTCACTGCCCTTGCAGTCCAGAATAGCAGAGAACATCCCAATCGAGTGAAGGGGTATGTGGAAACTGTGGTTCCTAAGTAGGCTATAGTGATCCAACATTTGACTCGCATTTCAGGATGACAAGGCAGGTGAAGGATAATCCACTTCTTACCTTTGAGACTGTTACAATCTATAGGAGCTAATTATTTTATTATGAGTATTAGGCCAATCATTATTGCTGATCACTGTTGTTGTGATATGCTATTGTAATTTTTACCATTATATATTTAGAGGAGTAGAGTGGAGTAGAAAAGTTTATGAAAGTGTCACTCCACAATGGTACATACAATAGCAAAAGATACAAACATGTCTTCTAATGTCTTCAATTGTTGCATACACCAAGCTGCAGTAGACGCATTTGTAAAGGACTTTAGTTGGATCCATTGTGCGCACTGCCTTTTTAATACGGCGGGGTTTATATACACGTCACTGCTGATTGGGTAAAACCTCTGACACACCCACCAAACGAGAGAGAACGTACCTCAAAGCCCGTTGCACACCGTTTCACACCGTTTCGAGGAAACATGTCGTTCAACCCGGAAACCGTAGCAAAACGGTGCACACCGTTGTCAGATTGAACGTGGCCCTGGGGTAAAAGCTAAGGCCGGCTCCCGTCCAATCAGGAGCTCACTAACACCTGGGATAAAAGCTAAGGCCGGCTCCCGTCCAATCAGCAGCTCACTAACACCTGGGGTAAAAGCTAAGGCCAGCTCCTGTCCAATCAGCAGCTCACTAACACCTGGGATAAAAGCTAAGGTCAGCTCCCGTCCAATCAGGAGCTCACTAACACCTGGGGTAAAAGCTAAGGCCAGCTCCTGTCCAATCAGCAGCTCACTAACACCTGGGGTAAAAGCTAAGGTCGGCTCCCGTCCAATCAGCAGCTCACTAACACCTGGGGTAAAGGCAAAGGCCGGCTCCTATCCAAGCGGCCTCAGCCTGAGTGTGAATCTCTGGCGAGTTCCCCACTTCCTGGCATCAGTCTCAAAAACTGAGTGATAATCCCGCCGGCCTTTCATACCGCCACCACACTTTAGCGCTGAGTGGATTACAGCGCCTACACAAGCCAGAGCGGCACGGCGTCCAGGAAACCGAGCCCACAGCCGCCATCTGTCTGTGTCGCCGGGTTTCAGCAGCAGGATACGGACGGCTCTGGTGAATCCTTCCCCAGTGTCAGCACGGCTGCTTCATATTTAGTGTGTGGAACAGCGGGACAGGTTGTGTGGAGAGGTTTGGGTGCCCGTGCGTCATACAGTGTGGGTTACTCTCCTGATTCAATAGCCTGCTATTATTATTCTGTCCAAAAAAACACTTATGGGGATACTCCCATACGAAAATGGAACATACTGCAATGTGCTGAAATAAAATTACATTTATTATCTTATATAACAAAAAGTTATGCAATAGCATATTGCCATTTAACAATACATGGACAAATAGAAATACTGAAATATTGTTTTATAATGAATTTCTGTTCAATATATTTATTACTTTCAATATATTCCATTTATCTAAGGGGATACCCTGTTCTCATTAATTACTTTTCTTCCAAATATCATTGATACTTTAAACTGTATCAGAACAACAGCTTGCTTTTTGGTTATAGTTACTTGTACTACACTGAGATAGCAGCTCTGATATGGCACACAGAATGGCCTGCGCATGTGTGTCTCCTCCAGGCCTCTGATAGGCCGGCCTTGTGACAGGAAATCTAAACCACGTGGCAAGTGATTTGCAGTTTGACCCACTGGAGTCGCCGTGGGAACGCTGCCCGTAAGCTCCGCCCCCCCCGGTTATACCTTGCAGTTGTTTCTCCACCCTCTTCAGCTCCTGCAGGATGGATGTTATCTCCTGTACGGGGAAAAGGGAGGAGGAGAGGTGAGATCAACAGTATATCCAGGACATAAATATGAGAGAGAGAGAGAGAGAGAGATAGAGAGAGAACAGCTCTCAGAAAGACAGAGCAAGACAGAGACAGAGGCATAGAGAGAGAGAGAGAGAGAGAGAGAGAGAGTGAGAGGCCAGTGAGCGAGAGAGACAGGGTGAGAAAGGCAGAGGCAGAGAGACAGAAAGAGAGAAAGAGAGAATCGAGAGAGGTTTATAAGGTTGTCAGACCTATTATACGCTCCACAGATAATTAGAGGCAGCTGGAAGTGTAACACTGTGAAGCAGTAAATTAATTAATCCCGAGACAGAAAAAATACACTGTGGAACAGCCTCTAGAAACAGCTCAGCATGAGCCAATTACCTTATCCAATCAGAATTAGAGAACCACCACCAGCCAATTACCTTATCCTTTCAGAATTAGAGAAGAACCACCAGCCAATTACCTTATCCAATCACAATTAGAGAACAACCACCAGCCAATTACCTTATCCAATCAGAATTAGACAACAACCACCAGCCAATTACCTCAACCAATCAGAATTGGAATTCTCCAGTGGTAAAATGACATAATTGGACCCAGGATTTATAGTGAATAATCAACGTGCTCTGCATAAAAGCAGAGTGAGGAGGAAAGGGAGAAACACACAGAAAGAGCCTGATTGGACAGACATTGGACAGTGCTGATTGGACAGACCGTGCTTTTATAAGCCTGCCGGTGACAGCCACTTCACACACATACACTTCCACTGTCCAACAAAAAAACATTCCCTTGGGTTCATTCAAAAACAGCCGTTATTCAGCCAGATGATTAAGCAATAGATCACGAGAGGGAGTGCGTTATTGGAAAACGAGACCGCAAGTACTCTCAGCAGTGCTTATATCCAATAACGCACGGACCTCGACTGATTTATTGGTTTTATACAACAATGTTACCATAAATGTTTAGTAAGTAATAAAAAAATGTTGAAACTTTTGATTAACTCATTCTTTATTTCAGCTTCGCTAACTTACTAGCACCCTGTTGCTGTTGCTATTGTTGTTGTTTAACAATAGCAACTCTCTATAGAACGCGCCTACTGGCAGTGAGGTTACGCTAAATACCAGCACTGGTGGAATGCGTCTCGGCCAATTGCGTTACTCGTTTGGATCTCATTGTTGTACAATTTTCAATAATTTCTAGATTTATTCTTAAATCATAATTTATAATTCAATGAGAATGTTTTCACGGTAATACCCCAGCCACCCGGCATTCGTTGATATTCAGTATGAACATGACAGAAATTCCAAGGCTGAGTTTGCAGCTGTGATTTGATTGGCAGTTGTTCCGCACTAGTCGGCAGAGTTTAATTTTACATTTTGAAAAGTTTGACACAGTCAGATTAAATTTAATGGCCGTTCTCAGGAGGGAGGTCATTTAGGCGAGGCATTATGACAGGCTGTCTGTCCCGCTGTCCGTCAGCCTGCTAGACTGCTGCTCTCTCGGCGTGACCCTTAGTTAATATGGGCTGTGGTGGAAAAGGCCCTACAGAGGCCTGGAGCAAGAGGTCCTGTGAGACAGGAAGTGATGTCACCGTCTATCACTAGAGGGCAGGTCTCGGGTCAGCCGATTCTTCACTCTCTGATTCTTGCTTCCTGTCAGTTTTTTTTGTGTCAAACACACAGTGGCTCCTTTATGCATTGCCTTGCAGGACCTACTTCTCAATAAGACAGGAATGCAAGTAAAGATAAAAGAGTATATGAAATAAAACAGCCTTAGAGCCTCAGGGCCTAATCACACCCTCCAGCCTCACTGTAACCTGCATAGATCCCTGAGCCTCATAGTTATAATCATACAGACTCCTCATCCCTCCAGCCTCACTGTAACCTGCATAGATCCCTGAGCCTCATAGTTATAATCATACAGACTCCTCATCCCTCCAGCCTCACTGTAACCTGCATAGATCCCTGAGCCTCATGGTTATAATCATACAGACTCCTCATCCCTCCAGCCTCACTGTAACCTGCGGACATGCAGTCCCATAATGCATTATTCAGCGGCTAATGCTCTCCTGCATTGTGTAGTGCCGGATCAGCACTATTTAGGTAGGGGGGTAGGGGGGGTAGGGGGGATTGCAGTCTTCCCCCCCCACCGCCTTGCTCTCATCCCTCCCCCCTCTCCGTGCCCCCCCCCCCCGCCGCCCGCTTTCCGTTCTCCTGGCTTAGGTTCAGCACTCCTGCCAAACAGCGCCGTCATAACCACAGGTTCTGCTCAGATTAAATATAAATAATTTATGTGATGCCACTGGCACTACTGCCTTTTATAACTTGTTTTCAATACATTGTGTGCCTGTGTGTGTGTGTGTGTGTGCGTGAGTGTCTGTTAGTGAGTCAGTCTGTGTGTGTGTTGTTTCTATGTAAGTGTGTGTGTGAGAGAGAGTTTGTGCGCGTGTTTGTAAGTGAGTGTATGAGTGTGTGTGTGAGAGACAGAGCATATGTGCATGTGTGTTTGTTTATGTGTGTATATAAAGAAGGGGGTATTATAAAAATATATTTTTGCATATACAGTATATACAACAATGGTACCATAAATGTTTAGTAATATATTTTTTATATATTTTATATATTTACAGCATCTTTCCCTGTCAGCACAAAAACAGCAGATGAATGGTCATTAAACTGGAGCTGGAGATTTCTCTCTGGAACAGGACTAATACAGCAATACTGTCAGCACTGCCAAACTGTAGCTCACTCCTTTTTACATCCACAACTCTCCAGAGTTTCACTCAAGTCTGATCACCCTAAAAGTGTCCATTATAGTGTGCACATGCGTACCCCTGCACAGCTGTCAATCAGAATCATCAACGTACTGTACTTTTAACAGTCCCACCAGGATTTCGATTAGTTTTTTTGTGATGAATGCTTGATTTCACGGCAGCTTTTCTTAAAAGTTGCGATGCTTCGTATGTGTTTGTTGCAATGAAGTTGCAGTAATTAGTGAAAGTTGTGTTTTCAAAAATGTAATTGAATAAAAAATCATATGTAGGCCATATACTAATATAATTTCAGTAAGAATGAAACAGTACTGTGTTCTTGTGTTCTGAGTAACCATACAAAAAAGGCTCAATATAACTAAAATGTTTTGTTGAAATGTGAAACTTATTTTTTTGGACCTGAAAATCACAGTTAACTGGAGTAATTCTTGGAGTAATTGTGTTTGTGCTCGTGTGATACCCGGAAGTAGCCTATGTATAAACACGGAGACTCACGACAGCAGAACAATAGTATGCTGTTTCAGGACCGCATTTCTAGGACCCTAGTTTTTCAAGAACAAGGGGTCTTTTTTGGGGGGTGGAGGGGTTTGAGGTTCAGTCAGTATTTCGGGTGAGTGTGACCAGCAGCAATTCTCCTTCGCATAAAGTTAATCAGGTTATTGATTGTAGCCTGTGAACGTTCAGATTCTCGCTAACATACCGCGTCAGATTCAGATTTAGCTGGTTTCTCTTGGGCATGTGCAGGACTCCAGGGTCCTAGAAATATGGTCCGAGGACTGAGGTCCTGAAACTGCACCTCGCTCTGGTACTGCAAGACCCCCCTCCTCCAGCAGAACCCAAACACGCTTTTATTATGAAACCATTTTTACGCTCAGTAATGACGGGGAAACTGACCCTGCTGTATGATACTTGCTACAACGGGGGAGATATTTTAATAAAAACACTTTCCAAGTTGGCTATTTGTGTTTGAAATTATTTGTGTTTGAAATTATTTGTGTTTGAAATTATTTGTGTTGCGGCCCCTTCGAGCTGGGGTCATAACACAACGGTTTGACAATTTTTCGCGAGAAAGGTGAGCAAGCTCTTTCCATTTTCGTGGAGTTTCGTTGATTTCGCGTTAATAGTTGCGATCGCGACATCGCGAAATTCTGGAGGGACTGATTTAAATATGTATTGTCCACTTACATTCTTTAAAAGCTCCTACTTAACTGCAAATGTCAGGCTAAGGAATGTGTTCCTCTTAATTATTTCACTGTATTGCAGATTCCTTCACACAAATCTGGGAAAAAGTATTTTAAAACCGGGATATTTTAACATCAGGCCAGTGAATATGCATCACTTGTGGGTTTCTGTCATAACTGAAGCTGACTGGTATGGTGTCTATTTCAGTTCAGCTAACAAGATACAGACAGATTTCTGAGAGGCAGAAATTCTCATCTTGTACCCGTAAACATCACTAGTCATTGCAAATCCCATCAACACCACAACACAGCTCTGTGACTAAGATTGATGTGGAAATGGTACAATGGTTATGTGTGACGAGCAATATTATTTTCCTGTTGAGTGCATATGTCGATCTGGATGTTAAAAGACAAATGTTGACTGAATCTAGGCCAAAATGTTTAATGAGCCATATTTATTTATTTATTTTTTTAGGTAACTCTACAGAAAAAGCTTACAACAGGGGGGTATTTCACAAAGCAGGAATACTGAGTTTGCTGGATAACTGCACTGTGTAAGAGAAGCAGGACTACTGATTTAGCTGGATTAACTGCACTGAGTAAAACCCAGAACAGCTCTTTTTGCTTGAGTCCATGTTCCAGATTTGGGAGGGTTCTGGGTTTTACTCAGTGCAGTTATCCAGCTAACTCAGTAATCCTGCTTTGTCAAATACACTTCTGGTTTCCTAGTTAAATTGAAAATGTAAGACAGCGACTACCACCCTGTATGTCACATATTATTCAGCACAGCTTGGGTTTCTAAAGATTTTGGGGGAAATTGAGGCGACCTCAGACCTTGCAGATCGACACGCTTCAGCCTCTGAGGAAATTTAAAATAATAACGCTGAGGAATAACTCATATCTTATAAATCTGTCTGTGTTTCAGAACGAGGGGTTTAAATGCCAAACCTATCACATCCTTCTGAGGGCTGTGACATTAAAACAAATTAATATCAGATGCAGGCGAAGCAGGATTAACCGCTATACCGCTACGTACCACAGCGCCACCCGGTGGCCACTCGTCCCTGGTGGCCTTGACTTCCTCTTATAGCAGGAAGGTGACAGAAAGCGAAACGGAAAAGTTGACTCACCTTGTTGGAAGTTTTGAGAAGCGGCACGTCGCCCTCTGATTTCAACTTGCCCTCGATCTCCTCCCAGTTCCTGTCCCTGTCTTTGAACAGTATCCTGCAAACACCACACACCATGAAAGGGCGTAAACACAACACACCACAAAAGACAATAAACATCACACACAGCGAATGGATGTTCACACTGCTGTTTGCTTCCACAGCGAAGAATATGGCGTGGGTTGATTTTTCCAGGCCTCAAAACTAATTCAAATTTTAATGGAGGATTTCACAACCTGGTCCCTGCATTACCTGGAAAGGTCTCTGGTGATTATGTCATAGACTGATTAGTTTCAGTGAGCAGCAACGGTCAAGATCGAACTTCCCAGGCCTTTGATTTGACTGTAACTCTAGCTTTATTGGTGTTTACTTATGCTACAGTGTTAAAGGAACTTGTGAATTGCTTTGACTAAAATGCATCTGCCAACAAAATTTGAAGTTGGAGGTCCTTGGTGAAAACTGCGTCTATATCTGTAAACTAGGTGGGGAGGGCGCAGGGAGGCTGGGTTCTGCTTTTTGCCGACTCCTGAAACTCTGCCAAATTTTGCCTTGGGGGGGATAAAAACCCTTACCAGGCAAAACACAGTCAGAGACGCGTCTCATTATTGCTAGTCCACAGTGACATGCTCTCTCTACACTAGCCAGTAATTATGCCTATCTGTATAGGTCTGTATATGCAGTCTGAATGAGTGTGCGCCCTTTTATGGTTATGAATATTGCAATCTGAAAATAATATAATAATATTGACTGTAAATATCTGTCATTCCAGAGCTAGGACAGAAATGTACCGACTGGAACCAGCACAG
This sequence comes from Synaphobranchus kaupii, assembly GCA_029718625.1. Taxonomy (NCBI): domain Eukaryota; kingdom Metazoa; phylum Chordata; class Actinopteri; order Anguilliformes; family Synaphobranchidae; genus Synaphobranchus; species Synaphobranchus kaupii. The sequence goes on along the minus strand of CM056379.1, from coordinate 114,939,613 downwards.
GAACTCGAGAGAATCTGGTGATGGACGCTTCAGTGATTTGGGCTGAAGTTGCCGTGGTTACATAACACCACAAGGGAGGGCTACTAGTAATGAGGAATAACTACTCAAACGGTACGCAGCAATAATTTAATCTGTGTTTTGATTGCTGATTTCAGTGGCTAAAGGGATCAGTAATTTCAGTTAACGTTTACAGTACACAGGGAAGACTGCATTATGACTTAGTTCATCTGATTGAAAATGGCTCCGAAAGCCAAGTAAAATCGATTTAAAAAAAGTAAATAATCATTTGGCTGTTATTTATTAATCATAATACGTGTAACATTAAAATTTGTTCCGTCATATTTTTTAATCTGCGGATAATCCTTGGTTAAATTCGCCCGTCCTTCTCATTGCACCGTCCGCGTTTTCATTAAATCCACGTTGTCTGCAAACAAAACGGAACCTTCCACTTGAAATATTTCAGTAGCAACTGTTACTAGGGAAAATAGTTCTCCGCGAACACACTTTTGAGGTCGGTGAGAAGCATAGACTGCTGAGAAGTTTGTAGTTTTGCACAATGTCCTAAAATCCTTTGCTCCATGACAGTTTATTCTGGCTCCTGCCTGCCTGGTTTGAAAAACAGATCGCTCTACATTTGAGACTGAAATGGTCGCTAACAGACTTTTTCCTCAACTCACGTTGAATCAGATTAAAACTTCTTTTCCAACACCGGGATGTTTCTTGCATCCAACAGACTAACTCCAGCTCGGACTCTGTCTGGTCATTAAAATGGTAATTAAAACGCTACCTGATTTTCCCAGCGGTTTTGTCCACGTTTTGGCGGATTTTTGCTGACAGTTGGGAGACGGAAGTCAGAAGCAAACTGTCCAACACCGCCTGTGGGAGCAAGACATGGGACACATGCATAATAATAATATTAATAGCCTAATAATAATAATCATACATTTTCATTATGAAGTACAGAGTAAAAAGTGCAGATAATTTATAAAAGCTACAAATAACATATTTTTATAAATGCTGTGCCCACACAGAGAGGGGGCAGAACAGGGCAAGTTAAATGTTTCCAACAGCCCAGTGGGGTATTCCACAACTGCACTGAGTAAAACCCAGAACAGCTCTTTTTACTTCAGTCCATGTTCCAGATTTGGGAGGGTTACAGGTTTTACTAAGTGCAATTATTAAACGAACTCAGTAATCCTGCTTTGTGAAATACCCCCAGATATATTATTTTTTTTAAGCCTGGTTTCTTTCCTTCTCTTATTTCTGCTTTCAGAAATGATACAGATCTTTATTGCATTTTTTTCATGTTGGGAACAGCAAACGGAGAGCAATAAAGCAATATGAAATCAAATATCTCACTTATCCACAGCTCTGAAAGTAGACTGGGGGGATTTAACGCTCTCTCTCTTTCTGTCTCGTTCTCTCTCTCTCTTTCTCTCTGTGTCTCTCTCTTTCTCTCTGTGTCTCTCTCTCTCTCTCTCTCTCTCTCTCTCTCATTGGGGGGATGCTTCTCTCTTTGGGGTGCATGTCTCTCTCTCTCTCATTGGGGGGATGCTTCTCTCTTTGGGGTTCATGTCTCAGTGTCTCTCTCTCTCTCATTGGGGGGATGCTTCTCTCTTTGGGGTTCATGTCTCAGTGTCTCTCTCTAACACTCATTGGGGGGATGCTTCTCTCTTTGGGGTTCATGTCTCAGTGTCTCTCTCTCTCTCATTGGGGGGATGCTTCTCTCTTTGGGGTTCATGTCTCAGTGTCTCTCTCTAACACTCATTGGGGGGATGCTTCTCTCTTTGGGGTTCATGTCTCAGTGTCTCTCTCTCATTGGGGGGATGCTTCTCTCTTTGGGGTGCATTCTCTCTCTCTCTCATTGGGGGGATGCTTCTCTCTTTGGGGTGCATTCTCTCTCTCTCTCATTGGGGGGATGCTTCTCTCTTTGGGGTGCATTCTCTCTCTCTCTCATTGGGGGGATGCTTCTCTCTTTGGGGTGCATTCTCTCTCTCTCTCATTGGGGGGATGCTTCTCTCTTTGGGGTGCACGTCTGTGGGCTCTCTCTCATTGGGGGGATGCTTCTCTCTTTGGGGTGCATGTCTGTGGGCTCTCTCTCATTGGGGGGATGCTTCTCTCTTTGGGGTGCATGTCTGTGGGCTCTCTCTCATTGGGGGGGTGCTTCTCTCTTTGGGGTGCATGTCTGTGGGCTCTCTCTCATTGGGGGGATGCTTCTCTCTTTGGGGTGCATGTCTGTGGGCTCTCTCTCATTGGGGGGATGCTTCTCTTTTTGGGGCGCACTCTCACCTCGTCCCGATTCCAGGTGCGTCGGCGGAGGGCCGTTTGGGGGTCCTGTCCATCAAGGGCGCGGGGGCGGAGCTCCACGGGCCGCCCGTTAATCTCAGGGGCTTTGGGCTGCAGGGTGGGCGGAGTCTTCCGGAAGTTCAGGCTCTCGTCGAACACGCGGTCCACCAGCTGGGGGTGGAGGTGGGGGGGGGGGGGGGTGCAGGGCATTTCCATGATTTCTCATGATTAATCACATCCCCGCGCTGACTGCATCGCCAGCGTCACGTTCACTCAAAGTTTCTCCCTCGTTTCTAGCTCTGCTTCTCCAAAAACATTCAAATTTACATTTAAATTGGGAAAAAAAACAAAAAAAACAGTTGACATTTCCACAAGGAGAAAGAAAAACGCAACATTTTGAAAAAAAAAAAAAAAGTTTTCGCATTTATTAAAAACTCCAAATGCACAACAGCATATCGCACGGAGCTCAGTTTCACCGTGCCTCATTTGAACTCGATTTAATAACATTTAATACATCTGTGTGAAACGCTGCGTGCTTTTCATAAACCTCTCTATGAGCTGGGATTCAGCAGAGACAGGGCACCTGTCTGGCGGAGAATGAGGACTGACAGCTCTGTATCTCACACAGAGGTCATTTACAACACGTCTGATCAGTGCAGGGGCCAATTTCCAGTCGCACAATTCTGTCATGAATCATTTCAGTGGGGAACATGATTTGCATTCTAATGGAGTCACTCTGTCTCCATGGATTTCAGAAAGCTATTTCGATTTGAAACTTGGTTTTAAGCTAATTTGTCTCAATTAATTTCCTGCAAAGACACATAATTATCTCGTCCCATCATTTTTACTCCAATCTAGCTGCTGGGTGGACCCTGGAGCTGGAACCGCACTCTATAAAGATGACATGATAAAGTACACCTGAAGTCTACTTATATCTTTATATATTATGATATAATGATATCTAGAGTCTAGACCCCATGGAAATGTCTAAACTAGGCCTTCTGCATGCACTACCTTTATACACAATACAGCAAACGTTTCAAGTGTTAGTTTGTGTTAAGAGCTTTGAAAGTGTACCAAAATCTGCCGTATACCACATATCAGGACAGTACTATGTATTCCACTGGGATTTGTCTCTGAATTATTCTGTTTTTCTTAAAACAGCAACAGACGCTACTGCTGCTAATGGATCTGATCTTTAGCCTGATTAAAGCTGAAGTTTGGTGAGTTTGGATCTGATCTTTAGCCTGATTAAAGCTGAACTTTGGTGAGTTTGGATCTGATCTTTAGCCTGATTAAAGCTGAACTTTGGTGAGTTTGGATCTGATCTTTAGCCTGATTAAAGCTGAACTTTGGTGAGTTTGACAGAAGCATGAAAAATGTGGGATGGAACAGAAAGCAAAACCTGACAGATTTTGGCTTCACTTTTTTCCCCCTTCACAAGCCACACACTCCTACCACACACTCCCAAATTCCCATCACACGTGCCGACATTCCCGCCACACATTCCCACATTCCTGCCACACATTTCCACAACATATTCCCAGGACAAACGCTTAGTTTGAGGTTAGAAAAGTCGAGCATAACGGCAAAGTAAATAGACAGAAACAAGGGTGAACACGTTAAAGGCAGAGAGAAAATGAAATGGGATTTTTTATAAAAATGTAGGGAAATGATTTGCCTCCAAAAATGGCCTAAAGCGTGATGTGTGAATAAATGGGCCTAAAGCAGGGGGGAATAAAGCCGTGTCCTCTTTCGCCCGTCCATGTATGACAACAACAGTAAAACATACACAGGTATCTGTGTTCATTATGTCAAACAGGCTTTTCTTTAGTGTAAATGATACCAGCAGTACTGGCCACAGAGTTTCTCATCAGATACATTATATAGCCAAAAGTATGTGGACACCCCCTGGTCTGGGGCTGGTTTTCATGGTTCAGGCTAGGCTCCTTAGTTCCAGTGAAGGCAAATCTTAACGCTACAGCATACAATGGCCTTCTAGACCATTCTGGGTTTCCAACTTTGTTGCAACAGTTTGGGGAAGGCCCTTTCCTGTTTCAGAGTGACCCCTGTGCACAAATAGAGGTCCATACAAAAATGGTTTGTTGAGATTGGTATGGAAGAACTTGAATGGCCTGCACAGAGCCCTGACCTCAACCCCATCAAACACTATTGGAATCAATTGTAAAGCTGTCAGGCCTAATATCCCCACATCAGTGCCCGACCTCACTAATGCTCTTCTGACTGAATGGAAGCAAATCCCCACAGCAATGTTCCAACATCTAGTGGAAAGCCTTCCCAGAAGAGTGGAGGCTGTTATAGCAGCAAATGGGGACCAGCTCCATATTAATGGCCATGATTTTGGAATGAGATGTTGGATGAGCAGGTGTCCATATACTTTTGGCCATGTAGTGTACGACTGTAATCACATCCATGTTTGAAGTTTGACTCAGAAGCCAAAACCCCCATGTGCCCAAAACTCGGTCTTTCCCTCCGATTCTCCCAGTAATTCTTTGCTTTTCTCCGACATTCTGTTTAGACTTTTCTCTTGTTATAGCCTTGCAGTCTGTGTGATTATTTTATTTTATATACATATACATACATATTTATTTAATCTTTAATTTGACAGGGGTGGGATGTCTACAGGCCCCAGGACCCTGGTTCTGTTGGTTTGGTTTGTTTACTGTTGTGTAATTTATATTGATGCTGCCTTTTGTTTGATTTTACACTAACAATAAACTAAAATAAGCTAGAATTTAGCTTAAACCTCAACTGAAAATAAGCAAAAATGAATCAAAATGAAACAAAACTAAAACTTTATGTAAAAC
>CM056379.1:114869499-114929499 GCA_029718625.1 Synaphobranchus kaupii | reverse complement strand
TATGTGGCAGTGTGTGTTCACTATGTGGCAGTGTGTGTTCACTATGTGGCAGTGTGTATTCACTATGTGGCAGTGAGTGGTCACTATGTGGCAGTGTGTGGTCACTATGTGGCAGTGTGAGGTCACTATGTGGCAGTGTGTATTCACTATGTGGCAGTGAGTGGTCACTATGTGGCAGTGTGTGGTCACTATGTGGCAGTGTGTGGTCACTATCTGGCAGTGTGTATTCACTATGTGGCAGTGTGTGTTCACTATGTGGCAGTGTGTATTCACTATGTGGCAGTGTGTGTTCACTATGTGGCAGTGTGTATTCACTATGTGGCAGTGAGTGGTCACTATGTGGCAGTGTGTGGTCGCTATGTGGCAGTGTGAGGTCACTATGTGGCAGTGTTTGTTCACTATGTGGCAGTGTGTGCTCACTATGTGGCGGTGTGTTCACTATGTGGCAGTGTGTGGTCACTATGTGGCAGTGTGTGGTCACTATGTGGCAGTGTGTATTCACTATGTGGCAGTGTGTGTTCACTATGTGGCAGTGTGTGGTCACTATGTGGCAGTGTGTGTTCACTATGTGGCAGTGTGTGCTCACTATGTGGCAGTGTGTATTCACTATGTGGCATTGTGTATTCACTATGTGGCAGTGTGTGCTCACTATGTGGCAGTGTGTAGTCACTATGTGGCAGTGTGTATTCACTATGTGGCAGTGTGTATTCACTATGTGGCAGTGTGTGGTCACTATGTGGCAGTGTGTAGTCACTATGTGGCAGTGTGTATTCACTATGTGGCAGTGTGTATTCACTATGTGGCAGTGTGTGTTCACTATGTGGCAGTGTGTGCTCACTATGTGGCGGTGTGTTCACTATGTGGCAGTGTGTGGTCACTATGTGGCAGTGTGTGGTCACTATGTGGCAGTGTGTATTCACTATGTGGCAGTGTGTGTTCACTATGTGGCAGTGTGTGGTCACTATGTGGCAGTGTGTGTTCACTATGTGGCAGTGTGTGCTCACTATGTGGCAGTGTGTATTCACTATGTGGCATTGTGTATTCACTATGTGGCAGTGTGTGCTCACTATGTGGCAGTGTGTAGTCACTATGTGGCAGTGTGTATTCACTATGTGGCAGTGTGTATTCACTATGTGGCAGTGTGTGGTCACTATGTGGCAGTGTGTAGTCACTATGTGGCAGTGTGTATTCACTATGTGGCAGTGTGTATTCACTATGTGGCAGTGTGTGTTCACTATGTGGCAGTGTGTGGTCACTATGTGGCAGTGTGTGGTCACTATGTGGCAGTGTGTATTCACTATGTGGCAGTGTGTGTTCACTATGTGGCAGTGTGTATTCACTATGTGGCAGTGTGTGGTCACTATGTGGCAGTGTGTGTTCACTATGTGGCAGTGTGTGCTCACTATGTGGCAGTGTGTATTCACTATGTGGCATTGTGTATTCACTATGTGGCAGTGTGTGCTCACTATGTGGCAGTGTGTAGTCACTATGTGGCAGTGTGTATTCACTATGTGGCAGTGTGTATTCACTATGTGGCAGTGTGTGGTCACTATGTGGCATTGTGTATTCACTTTGTGGCAGTGTGTGCTCACTATGTGGCAGTGTGTAGTCACTATGTGGCAGTGTGTATTCACTATGTGGCAGTGTGTATTCACTATGTGGCAGTGTGTGTTCACTATGTGGCAGTGTGCGGTCACTATGTGGCAGTGTGTGGTCACTATGTGGCAGTGTGTATTCACTATGTGGCAGTGTGTGTTCACTATGTGGCAGTGTGTATTCACTATGTGGCAGTGTGTGTTCACTATGTGGCAGTGTGTATTCACTATGTGGCAGTGTGTGGTCACTATGTGGCAGTGTGTGGTCCCTATGTGGCAGTGTGTATTCACTATGTGGCAGTGTGTGCTCACTGTGGCAGTGTGTGTTCACTATGTGGCAGTGTGTATTCACTATGTGGCAGTATGTGTCACTGTGTGGCAGTGTGTGGTCACTATGTGGCAGTGTGTGGTCACTATGTGGCAGTGTGTGTTCACTATGTGGCAGTGTGAGGTCACTATGTGGCAGTGTGTATTCACTATGTGGCAGTATGTGGTCACTATGTGTCAGTGTGTGGTCACTATGTGGCAGTGTGTGGTCACTATGTGGCAGTGTGTGTTCACTATGTGGCAGTGTGTGGTCACTATGTGGCAGTGTGTGTTCACTATGTGGCAGTGTGAGGTCACTATGTGGCAGTGTGTATTCACTATGTGGCAGTATGTGGTCACTATGTGTCAGTGTGTGGTCACTATGTGGCAGTGTGTGGTCACTATGTGGCAGTGTGTGTTCACTATGTGGCAGTGTGTGGTCACTATGTGGCCGTGTGTGGTCACTATGTGGCAGTGTGTGTTCACTATGTGGCAGTGTGTGGTCACTATGTGGCCGTGTGTGGTCACTATGTGGCAGTGTGTGTTCACTATGTGGCAGTGTGTGGTCACTATGTGGCAGTGTGTGTTCCCGCCGTTGGAAGCACACGGGACAAGCATGAAAAAACCCCAGAGAAACCTGCTGTCTCCTCGTGCGCGGCTTGTGCGTTTAGCGCTAGCATTTAGCAGTGATGACAAAGCCCTTCCTTCCTTACACCACAAACCGACCAGAGCCCCAGTGTGGCATTAAAGACCAGAGTCCCAGTGTGGCATTAAGACCAGAGCCCCAGTGTGGCATTAAGACCAGAGCCCCAGTGTGGCATTAAAGACCAGAGCCCCAGTGTGGCATTAAAGACCAGAGTCCCAGTGTGGCATTAAAGACCAGAGACCCAGTGTGGCATTAAAGACCAGAGTCCCAGTGTGGCATTAAAGACCAGAGTCCCAGTGTGGCATTAAAGACCAGAGTCCCAGTGTGGCATTAAAGACCAGAGTCCCAGTGTGGCATTAAAGATGCCATTTAATACCCCTGCAGCCGGTCGTTACCCATTAGGTGCGAAATGACGGACCTGATCCTAGAACAGCCGTCCTGAATCCAGAAACGAGTCCAGATCTTGTTTGTATCGTTTCTTACCACCAGGGGGCAGCCTAGCACAAACTACAACTTAACTCCCATCAAACTGAATGCAAGTGAGGAAGCAATGCTCAGCTCCTGGGTTACAGAAGGCTATAGGATCAGAGGGACTCCTTTTTCCACTGGACTCGTATGTCATGGGAGGGCGTTACACACTTTTTAACACACTGAGCAGCGTGTGAGTGCAGAGAGGGCCTGGTCATCACTGCAGTGCTGGAGGAAAGAGGAAGCCACACACACACACTCGCACACACAGGCCTCAGAGAAGCCTGGGACTCGCGCCGGTACTGTACCCAGGAGCTCCTCCACTGCTGGGGCACTGTCAGGGACGGGCTGGGTGCTCTCTGCATGGAACAAGCAACCTTTCAATCAGTGACCTGTGAACTCTGAACTCTGACCCTCCCCAGAGACCTGCCCCCCTGTCAGCATTAGCTCAGGGGCCCCCAAACATGTTCACTTCTAGTTAGATATTTATTTAATAATTATAATAATCACAATATGACCAAGTAGAGTAAAAACCAGGCAAGCCTTGAAAGTCTAAGATAATTTATATTATATTATTATTAACGTATTACATTCTGAAATAATAATATATAATAATAATAATAATAAACATTTTATAATGACAACAAACTTATGAACCCTAATAAATAATAAAATAATGTATTGTTGAAATGACTGATCAGTGTCAGATCATCCAAGAATAAACATTAAATTGAAAAGCAGTGAAAGCGCATCCCAGCTGGAGGGAATAAAGAGCGGTGTTGTTAGAGGAAGGAGAAACTGTGCTGGTTATGAGATAGATAAGAGCAGGAGAGATACAGGAGGCCAGCAGATGGGATCATTACTGCAGGTCATCTCCAGCATGCGGGGAGATATCATTATAAAAATGTTTTCCATCCAATTATGTCAGAAACAAGCAGAAAAAACACAGAAGGGATTTCACAGATTTTGTCAATAGAGTCAACATCTGTGATCATGGAAACTAGAGCAGAATATAGGACAAAAGAAAATGCGAAAAAGTGTTTATTTAAAGTGAGGGGTGTAGTCATGCACCTGAGAAATAAATTAATGTAAGTAAGTAAATGTAAGTAAATAAAATATAAAATGTTTGTGTGTGCGTGCATGTGTTAATGACTCATGCTGTAGTACCCCAGTCTCACCTGAGGGGGAGCTGTGCACAGAGGAGGAGGTGAGCTTGGCCTTGGCGTCGGGCAGTTTGGAGACGCTGTTGGCGCGTGTCCTGGGCACAGGCATGGCCCCGGTCCGCAGGCCCAGACGGAGGAGCGTTTCCGCGGAGACGCGGGCGGGGGCGGGCCCGCTGCGTGCGACGGTGGCCTCAGAGTCGCTGCGGGCGGAGAGAGAGCCCAGGCGCGTGCGACGCGGCTGCGCCAGAACATCGATGCGCGACGGAACCTTCCGGCCCGACGGCGGCCTGGAGGTGGAGCTGGTGGTGGAGACCTCAGACGCCACCGACACCCGGTCGGCGTCCGCCAGCTCCGAGTCCGAGGCGTCTCCGAGCCGCGCCCGCCGCAGGAGCGACGCCCTGGTGGGGCGGGGCCGCGGGAGGGTGGCGGGTTTCCCCGCCAGCGTGGCGGCGGGGGGGTTTTGGGGCGTTTTGGAACGCCCGGACTTGCCGCCCGGCTCCAACTTGGAATGCAGGAGGTCGTCGGTGGAGGTGAAGTGGGCGGGGCCACGGGTGAGGGCGTGGCCGCCGTGGGCGGAGCCCGTCTCCTGGTCGGAGGAGAGCACGTCCGAGAAGGCAGAGTGGGGGAGGGAGGAAGTGATGTCATCGTCCGTCAGGTCCAGCGAGGGCTGGCGGGCGCGGTGGCCCGGCTGGGTGGAGCGTCGGGGCTCCGCCCTGCCCTCGGAGGGGCGGGGCTTGGCCTTCCTCTCCAGCCGCTCGCGGGCGTTAGCGTTAGCGTTAGCGCCGCTCTTGGCGGCCGAGCCGGAGGCGCTCTTCTCGCGGTGCAGGCTGGAGAGCGTGCGGCGTTTGGGCGTGGCCTTGCGTTCGGCCTCGCCCGCGGCCTGGCTCACCGTGCTCGCCGTGTCGATGTCGGACTCGGGGGAGACCGACGGCTCGTCGCGCAGCTTGGCCTCCAGGAAGGCCATGACGGCCTGCGTGTCCTTCAGCAGCGTGGAGGTGTCCAGGCTACCCGAGGAGCCCCTGCGCACCCCCGCCCGCCCCACAGCGCCGCCCTGCTGCCCGATGCGGGGTATGAGCTCCAGAGGCACGTTGGCGCTGGGCCTCTCGATGGTGAAGCTGCCCTGCCGGACCAACGGCTTCCCCTGCCTCTCCTCCGCTGCCTTCGCTCCTCCTCTCTCCGCCGACCGCCTCCTCCTCCCCTCCTCCCCCCTCTTCTCCCCGCCGCCGCCCGACACTCGGCCCGACGACGGTTTGGAGGACACGCCCCTGTGGGCCCCGCCCCTCTGCGCCGCGCCCTTCTGCTCCTTAGCCGCCGCCCCCTCCGCCCACGCAGCCACGCCCACAGGATCCTCCTTCTCCTGGGGCTCCGTGTCCTGCTTCTCCCCGATTTCGGAGCGCGGGCCGGGCCCTGGGGGCCTCTGGCTGGCCGGGGTCTTCTCCTCCGTGGGGGGCTGTGGGAGGGTCCTCCTCTTGCGCTCGCTGTGACTCGACAGTGAGGTCACCGACGCCGCGGCTTTGATGGACACCCCGGTCTCGCTGAGATCCGCCGCTAGAAAACAGTAAAAATAAAAAGCAAGATAATTACGCTCGTCTCACACCAGAGATCTTACACTCCAGTCCTGGAGGGGGCGCTCTGCCTGCAGGTTTAACTCCAGTCCTGGAGGAGGCGAAAATTCTCACCTTTCTCATGATGGACGAATGCTGGGGTTTCCCCTCCGGAACCTTCTGGGTCTGTTCTGGTGTGATTGGCAGCTAAACTGGCCCATTGGGACACCCAGCGGGGACTGCCCACAGCGATCAAGTCTTCTGATAGGGCCTGGGGGAGGGTACAACCGCGTTAATCCAATCACAGAGCAGGACACCATCCAATCAGAGAGAGAGAAACTCATGCTCATCTTCTGCAGAATATACACACACACACACACACACACAGACTATATACTATAATATATAATAACCATTACACAAACAGAAGAGTAATATATATTATAAGAGCGTGAGGTACCGATAAAAGGAAGCACGGTTAAGTAGGTCGGCAGCAGCGGCTAGCGTAGCACGCGAGGTCGGCTGAGCCCTCGGGCCCTCGCTCGAATGAGGTCACCCCCCCCCCCCCCCCCCCCAAACCCTCCGGTCAGGACAGAGACCTCCGAGCCTGTCCGTCTCTCCGGTTACGCGCTCCGCTTCCTGTTTCTTCCTTTTATGAAGGCAAACTGCGAAGGGCCGGTTTAGTCCTTGCCTTCAGCACGGCCGTGGGAACCGGCTTTACCGTTAGCGGTTTCAGTGGTCTCAGGGCGCCATAGCGACCTGCTCATCGCCGAGCAACGCATGTCATCTGACACCAGCCGTGGCACATGAGCTGGAGATGGCCGGTGAGAAAGTAAACTGATCTCATTGGTTTATTTTAGTCGTGCCGTATCTCTGAATAATCCACGGGCGAGCAGTCCCAAAACATGCTCTGCACAAACTGCGCAGATTAAAACAGCGGATAATCAGGGTTAGGGTCAGCAATGTCACACATAACAAAGATTAATCTCCACCACAAACTAAACGTGGGAAGAAGAAGAGGGTGGTGGGAAGAAGACTGAATGTGATGGAAAGACAAACATCACAAAATAAAGTACCTGTGAATCAATGTAATACGTTTTTCTCAGCTCTCCTTTAGAGGGTTTTTGGCGCTCCTTCCCAACCTCCTGGTGCTCCTGGCATCCTGACCTGACGGCCACCTGGCTCTCCTCCACGCCAAACACCTGAGAGACGCAAATCAGCACAAACGCACACACACACACAAACACGCACGCACACACATGCATGCACACATAAATCAGCTTAAATCAGCTGCAAAACAATGGCCCTTGAGCTCACTACATTCACGCTCTGTCTTCCAGAGACGGTCTGGGGACAAACCCACAGGTGAAATGTGGGCGTTTCTAATGACGATCTTTAACCCACCCGTTCCTCCATCACCGTCTCACAGGAGAAACTTTCTCATTCAGCCCATTCATCAAGAGTGACTTACAAGCTACAAATGGAACACTAGAAGGCCAGACAAAGACCACAGAAGATACCACGTTAGCACGTTAGCAGTGCCACAGCCAGTCATAGGACTCATTAAATCCACAACATAACGGCAAGCCCAAGCTGCCTCTATCGCTGCTTGATGCAGGTAAACCATGGCAGGGGCAGCGATGTGGAAACACGTAGGAAGTGCTGGAATTTAATTGATCAGCATCAGCGATTCACAAACTCGGTCGATGTTTACACTGCTGCTCTCTGAAGGAGGAATGACAGCGCTTTAATGCGAGAGACGGGCCAGACGCCCATGGCCAGAGCGCTTTATTCATTAACAAGCTCTCACCATCGCTTCAGTTTATTCATTTACTTTATATCAGCTGCTCTGGAAAAGGACACATGGGAATAATATACTAATACTTTTTAAAATACTAATACGTGTTTAAATAAAAAAAGCTAAAGGTTGCAATCAACTCCAGTCTTTCTGTTTACAGAGTAGTCAATACTGACGTTGACTAAAAAAGTGAAAAGTTATTTCAAAGCAGGTCAGCACTTCAAATAGAAATTATACATGGTTCAAGTGTGTTTGAAAACTGAGCTGAACCCGTGTAAAATTTTCGGCCAAAGCAGTGCTGAATCAAAGAACTAAGCTATATTTCATCAGCAAAATAAAACAACAAAAAAACAGACTGTACAATAAACTGGAGCACTGCACACTTTAAAAGCATGGTTTCCATAGTTACACATTTTAAAAAGCTGTTTATAGGGATGTTCTGTCTGGCAGTTTCTTTCTTTCTTTCTTAAGACCTTAACATTTTTCTTCCACTAAATTGATTTATTTCATGCACAGACAGAGGTATACATACAGAAATCTATACAAATGTGGACACTGGCTAGACTGTACTTTCCATAGCTCATCATCAGAGCCCTGTACTGCATAGCTCTGTATTGGAAAGACCTTATAAATATCGACAGAAAATAAAGACATTTACAGGGTTCTGCTGCCTGACTGTACCCTGTCTAAAAACACACACAGCTGGGCCTTCATTCAATATGAACTGCTAATATTTATTTGTAATATATATTTTTTACATTATTTAAGTGAGAATTTTTAAATAAATGTCATTATAAAGAAATGTACTCTTCTTACAGTGAAGAATCTAAATAAAATGTATGCACATGTACAATGTATACACATGATTCCACAGATTCCACAAAAACTATTTCACAGATTCAGGAGTACATTTGACAAATATGAACTATAACCCTGAGGCAGTTGCTTTATCAATGCTGTAAATGTTTTGTTTTATTTAATCATTTCATTATGGCAAAGTGCACAGGGTGAAGAAGAGCCCTCATTTTGAATTAAAAACACTGACAACCACCCAACTCTGGTGTTGACAGTCAAACGGGTGAATGTATCAACGTTGCTTTTCATTAACAGAGTTATCAGCAGTTATTTAGAAGTGGTTTGGGCCTTAAACAGGATAATCTTCCTGATGAGTAAGGAACCAGCGGCCTACCTTGTCGATCATGCGCCGCGCCTCCAGCTCTTCTGGGTTTTGGTTCTCCAGCTCGATGGTGTAGGTCCCCTTATCACTCAGGTCATCCTCGGGGGCGTCTCTGTCGCCGGGGCGGGGCGGTTTGTGGGGGTCGTAGGTCGGGCTCGTCTGCAGTCCCACGCTGGCCGAACTCCAGGCCGGGCTGCCTTCTTCCGACTTCTGCTTCAGCGGCAGCCGGCCGGCGACCAGCGGCGAAGCCACGCCCCTGTGGTCCGCGGGAGGGGCGGAGCCTTTGGGCCGGCAGGGACCCTCGCCGGCCACGCCCGGCGTCTGAGAGAAGGAGTAGGAGCGCTGGTTGCGGGGGTTGTCCTCGTCGAAAAACTCGACGGTGAAGGTGGTCCTGCTGACGGACGCCGGCGCCTGCCCGCCCCCCTGCCGCCCCGCCCGGAGACGCTGCTCTAGCGCCGCCCTCCTGGTGTTGAAGCGGTGCCCCGCCCCGTTCTCTGAGTCGCTCTGAGTGCCGTCCGCATGCTTACTCCCTGAGACAGAGAGAGGGAGTGAGAGAGAGAGAGAGAGAGAGAGAGAGAGAGAGAGAGACAGGGAGGGAGAGAGAGAGAGACAGAGAGCGAAAGAGAGCGTGAGAGTCAGAGTGAGAGAGAAAGAGAGATGGAGAAAATTCCGGAAGATTACACCGTGCCGACAGAACCAGTAACCAACCGCACTCCTCCTTTCTGGCAATCACCTGCCAAAGCCACACCCTATTCCCGCCCTAATCCCGCTGTGACCTATAGGAAGCGAGTATGATGGAGGGCCGACGCCTCCGATGCTTCAGTGACCCAGTGTGGTGCCAAGGTGAGGGGAAATACTGTTTTCCAGTTCAACGTGGCCGCCGGTTGTGCAGTTTGCGCTCGCGGTTTCGTGCTCAGACCTGGCCTCTTCACCTCAAAGCCCAGTTTGGATCGAAAACCGAGACAGGAGACGAGGAAAGAGTGGTGATTTTTACATGTTTAAAAAATCTTCACATGTTTCTCAGAAGACTTGGTACAGTCCACACCGAAACCACGGCCTACAGATAAAATGACTGTTTCCATAGTAACAAGCTACGAGGCAGTTGAGCGCATTCCGTCTGTTCTTCGAACGCCGAACTCAACATCTGACCACAACTGCAAAGCACTGCACTACAGGGGGTGGATCACGGTCAACACAGATTTCTCCTGAAAACATTTAAAGTCCATCTTGTTGGATGATGATTTTTGTTTGTGATCTGAACTGACCTTAAGAAGAACGGCGAATGCTCCCCCAAAAACAGCTCAGACCCTTCCCCCCTCCAGCAGAGAGACCCCGAGGCTCAAGTGGACGACCGCCGTCTCAGAGCAGGGCATTGTGGGGGAAAGAGTGCGCAGTCTTGAGTAGATGACAGTCCTGATCTTTTCCGGTAGAGTTCCCACCAGCACGCGGCCACACGGTGGGCTCTGATTGGCCGGCCACACACAAAGCCTCTCTTTGGTGTCAGAGTGGGGTTAGCTCACGATCCGTGCCTCCGGGCGCCTGTCTCTCTGTCAGAGCGCATCAAACTGTGCCTCCCTGCTCGCTCAGCCGCCGCTAACGATGCTCGCTCTGCCACCGCTAACGACGCTCGCTCTGCTGATCCACACGCGCTGAAGTAACACTCATACCGGGCTGCCGCTAATGCTCACTCAGCCAATCACGCGCGCTGCTCCTAACGGCGGCAACAGGACCTCCCCCGTGCCACAGAGCTTCTACACAACAACATTTAGCAGATTTGAGCAGATGCTCTGATCCACAGTGACTTACAAAAGCGCAAAGAACAGAAACAATGCCAAGCCAACAGTAATACTCAATACATAAACCTAAAACATAACATTAAGCGCTATCGT
The DNA here is from genome assembly GCA_029718625.1 of Synaphobranchus kaupii. Classification (NCBI taxonomy): domain Eukaryota; kingdom Metazoa; phylum Chordata; class Actinopteri; order Anguilliformes; family Synaphobranchidae; genus Synaphobranchus; species Synaphobranchus kaupii. Next base: position 114,918,913 of record CM056379.1, on the reverse strand, counting down.
CGGCGCATGGGGGAGATATAGTGCTTTAAGGAATCAAAACAGTCTTATAACAAGCCCATAAAAAGTTCACAAACGACCATGTGCAAACCAGACCAGGGTCAAATAATCATTTGACCTTTAGATACCATTAAAATTCCTACAGTTTACTGACAACCTTAAAAGAAACATCTATTTTAACCAGTATTTTGAAAACAATTCTTCCATTGTATACAGTATTTGTAAGTTTTGGTTGGCAGCATGTTTAATTGAAAATCCTCAGGGATCAGCAGGGAGTGTGTACAAATGTCACAGGTATCTAAAAAGAGTAAAAGCATTTCGAACAAAGTCTTTGATCTAGGTCTAGTGTCCACTCTGTCTGTTCATCCCTGCGGCACAATATGATGAGCTTCCTGTGTGGCCAGGAGCACAGAGACGAGTGTCCGTCAAGCAGACTTCCTGCAGGGTGCGGCCCTTCCGTAAAGCTGGAAAAACAGAGTCCCGACATGCCCCTCGGTCACCGAACCCCTCAACCCTGGAGAACAGTGGCGTCTGCTGGTTCTCGTTGTCACTCAGCAATTAATTAATCAATTAGAGCAGTTCGTTGCACAGGTAACTCACCTGGTGTCATGGTCTGAACCAGTTTTAAGTTTATGTTTGAATATGTTTATGTATTACGTTTGTTGAGATGGACATGTTTGGATTGTTTTGGTGATACAAAAACAGAACTGAAGTTTCAAGGTTGTAGGTTGTGGGTTCGATTCCCAACAGGGGCACTGCCATTGTTCACCTGAGAACCTCACCTTTGACCCTGTTCAGGTGTACAAGATAAACTCTCACCTTTGACCCTGCTCAAATGTACAGGTGAAACCTCACCTTTGACCCTGTTCAGGTGTACAGGATAAACTCTCACCTTTGACCCTGCTCAAATGTACAGGAGAAACCTCACCTTTGACCCTGTTCAGGTGTACAGGAGAAACCTCACCTTTGAGTCTGTTCAGGTGTACAAGAGAAACCTCACCTTTGAGTCTGTTCAGGTGCACAGGTATGTCGCTCTTGATGCTCTTGCTGTCCTCTTCAGTAGACTCCATGCGGGCGAGGGGCGGGTCGTTCTGGGCCAGCCAATCGGCCACCTTGCTCTCCGCGGCGATCATGGCGGCCTGCAGGGTGCTGAGCTCGGCCCCGCCCTGCTGGGGAGACCTCCGGGGGCGGGGGTCGGGCGTGTGCTTGGTCACGTGATCCCGGATCTTCACCTTCCCCGGGGAGGAGTCGTCGAACTCTATGGTGAAGGAGGCGTGGCCTTGGCTGGCGGCCTCGGCGCCGGTTGCCTGGGCGACGGCCCTGCTCTCCGTGTCCTTGGTGGGGACCTCGTGGATGCTGCTCTCCGCCATCAGAGACTCCTTAGTGGGGATCTCAAAGTAGCTGGGCTCCTGGTCTGTACATACCCCCACCTCCTTACACTTATGGGGCTCTCTGCTGTCTGTGGAGTCAGAGAGGGGCGGGGCGGAGTCAGTACAGTGGAGTCAGAGTGAGTGAGTCAGTATTGTGGATTGTGGAGAGACTGGCTGTGTCAGAATCAGAGGCCCATCTACTGCATCCTGTGAACTGTGTACTAGCATGCTGTATACTACTTTCTGCATACTGTTTAGCGACATACAGTATGCAAAAAATATCCTCCAGTCATACTACTATCAGCGAAAACCTGGAAATCATCCGGGGATATTAAGAACACTTAATTTTCAGAATTGTCTGATACTTTTTAAAAAAGTATACTCAACTGGCATACTCAGTAGTAGGCAAGTGTGCTGATTCGGACATGGCCAGTGAGTCCGTACTGTGGATTCAGAGAGGGTGAGTCAGTACTGTGGATTCAGAGAGTGGGTGAGTCAGTACTGTGGATTCAGAGAGTGGGTGAGTCAGTACTGTGGATTCAGAGAGTGGGTGAGTCAGTACTGTGGATTCAGAGAGTGGGTGAGTCAGTACTGTGGATTCAGAGTGGGTGAGTCAGTACTGTGGATTCAGAGTGGGTGAGTCAGTATTGTGGATTCAGAGTGGGTGAGTCAGTATTGTGGATTCAGAGTGGGTGAGTCAGAACTGTGGATTCAGAGCGTGGGTGAGTCAGTACTGTGGATTCAGAGTGGGTGATTCAGTACTGTGGATTCAGAGTGGGTGAGTCAGTACTGTGGATTCATAGAAGGATGTAGTACAGTGGATATTACTGTACTGTACACATTACAAGGCAAAGGTATTAAAATAAAGGTTTTACTTTGAAGATAATATTGTTGGAACAATGAGAATGTCTTAGAAACGGCACAGTACACAGAGCAGATTTGTGCAAAGCAAGGGAGCATTACACATCTTCATATTCTTCATATAAACTGATTTTCACAAGTAGTTTGGTAAAATGTAAAATGTAAAAAGTATAAATGTGTGGACATGAAGCCTAAGGCTTTGATTAGCTTTCACTTCCTTTCACCGAAACCTCCCCCACAGCTCCGTTATCTGTGCGTAACACCAGACACTAAACCTGCTGTCAATCAGGAATTTCCCCTTCAAAACAGGGGAAGTGCACCGTCTGCTAAAACTGGGTTTCAGGATCAGTCATAGAAATACACTGCTCAATCCCTTCAACACCACGGGTAAATCACATATTCTGTACAATCCCCTCAACACCACGGGTAAATCCAATACACTGTACAATCCCTTCAACACCACGGGTAAATCTAATACACTGTACAATCCCTTCAACACCACGGGTAAATCTAATACACTGTACAATCCCTTCAACACCACGGGTAAATTTAATACACTGTACAATCCCCTCAATACCACGGGTAAATCTAATACACTGTACAATCCCCTCAACACCACGGGTAAATCCAATCAAGCACTAATACACTGTACAGTACACAAAGGTCATGAAAAGGTCATGAAATTTAAACAGTTGAATTCCTTGCGTCTCTTACAGTATAGAGCCCAAAAGTTTTAGTAAACAATTGACTACTTGTACACATAATATATTTTCCAACGCAATGAATATCATGCCGTAAAGATGTATAGATAAACACTAGTGAATTATTGCATTTAGAATACAGGTATAGCACATGATCCTACAGTATCTGAGCTCATCCTCAAGATAAAAACCATAAAACAGCCACAACATTCGCTCTGTGCAGGAGACTTACGGCACAAATTCAGCTCCGAGCAAATGGATATACACGGAGAGAGTCAGATACTGGATCCTCACAGCTTCCCACAAATATGAAAATGAAAAGAACTGAACAGATCTCACAGAACTTCCTGTTTTTTTAATTTTTTATAAATGGAGCCGGCCTGCTGCTTCCTGTTTGTACTGGTCAGGCTTCAGTAAAAAAATAAAAGTCACATGATGAAGATGACCCCTGGAAGCCCTGAGTGACCTTTCAGTGCAAACCAGACGGGGGGGGGGGGGGGGGGGTCTGCTATCCCAGCAGCCTCTACTGCAGTACTGCACACACAGGCAAGGACTCCCCCAAGCACCAGCTGTAGGCTAAATGGCCAACTACACACCTCTGCATGGCATTCAAGGATTGCTCATTAATTTAGTAGAAATGATGTCATCTGAACAATTTGCCTCCCTGCCGCCAGCGCCCCTACCTCGATACCTTTTTCCACCTGGCTGGGGAACCCTCTGCATAGGTCACTACTAAAACCTGACCTCACCTGTACGAGGCTGAGAGGTGGTGTCCCTGTACCCCTTATCAGGGAGGGTGAACCCCACGCTTCTACGGTAAAAAAAATAAACTTCCCGAGTTGGATCTCACTTCAGCATCGCTGGGAACATGCAAAGAACTGCCTTCAATACTAGGCTAAAACCCTCTTCTAATACCAGGCTAAAACTCTCCTCTCATATGAGGCTGTAATTCTCAAATAGTCACGGCTGGCCGCAGTGGAGACGGACAGCAGATGAAGGATCGGCCAATCAGAGCTCCTCATTACAAAGGCTGTGTGTTTGTGTGCAGCTGGTGTGCACTGGAAAAATAGTAACTACAGGGAGAGAGAGTACACACACACACACATGCAGACAGACAGACACACACACACGCAGATAGACACACACACACACACACACACACACACACTCAAACATACACACACACACACACACCTATGCACACACAGACAGAGACACACACACGTTACCCTTCAACAGTCTTACAGTCATACAGTCCTATAGTCCTAAAGGAAAGGGCTGTTGCATTATGGGAGATTTGCTTTCAGGTAATGTGTGAACACCTTGATCATTCACAGTGGAGCTCAGTAGCCTCGTATCCCTTATCTCCACAAACCTTCAGCATCGGAAAGAAGTACTCTAAGCAACTGCCCCCAGTAGCTAAGCAACTGCTTCCGGTAACTAAGCAACTGCCTCCGGTAAGTCATTTTTTCAGTTCTTACTTTCTCAATCGGGCGATCAGAGTGCAAGCGGTCTGCACTCTGTAACCTTGCACCCCCACTTCCCAGAATGCCCCTCTCCGCCCGAGCTGATCTGAGATAGAAATCCTCCGGGGTAATGGACATTATCCAATTTCACACTCTTCACAGGAGACTCAGAAGTTTCACCATTAATTGGGTACAAAAAATCATACAGACAATATTTCAAGCAGAAATAATTCAGAAACGATGGGGGCACTTTCCAGACAGGCTATAGGCTACACACTGCAGTGACCAAAATAACCCACACCTGCATACAACCTGTGAGGAGCCCACACCTGCATACTACCTGTGAGGAGCCCACACCTGCATACTACCTGTGAGGAGCCCACACCTGACTACAACCTTTTTAAAACTCCATGATTTGATTTCTTTGAATGCTTTTAAATCCATTTTGAAAGACCTGGAGACAGAATCGTTGGGGTGTCGGTGCTTAAACTAATATTTCTTGGATACATGGCTTGTACTGCACTTTGTTCTTTGGGATGTTATATATTGTAATATTGTCTTTTTGTTTTGTGTCTGTTTCAATAACTTGTTTTATGTTGTGCTGCTGCCTGTCTTGGCCAGGACTCCCTTGTAAAAGAGATTTTTAATCTCAATGGGACCTATCCTGGTTAAATAAAGGTTAAATAAAAAAAAATTTAAAAAAACCTGTGAGGAGCCCACACCTGCATACTACCTGTGAGGAGCCCACACCTGAATACTACCTGTGAGGAGCCCACACCTGCATACTACCTGTGAGGAGCCCACACCTGAATACTACCTGTGAGGAGCCCACACCTGAATACTACCTGTTAGATTTACCTGTCAGCAGCACAATATACTAAATATAACCCTCTGTGTCTCTGTGTGTGTGTGTGTGTGTGTGTGTGTGTCTGTGTGTGTGTGTGTGTGTGTGTGTGCGTGTGTGTGTGTGTGTGTGTGTGTGTGTGTGTGTGTGTGCGTGTCTGTGTGTGCGTGTGTGTGTGTCTGTCTGTGTGTGTGTGTGTCTGTATGTGTGTGTGTGCGTGTCTGTGTGTGTGTGTGTGTGTGTGTGTGTGTCTGTGTGTGCAAAACTTTTCGTAAATGAATATGAAGCTATTCCTTGTGTTATGAGAGGATATCTGCTATAAGAGTGATATTATTTATGAACGTGCATCTCCAGCCTTCATATCTCTGCTCCTTACTCGAACCCTGGGCCGCAGGCTGTGAGACGCTGTCTGTGATTCAGCAGAAGAGAGGGAGTTACCTGCGTGCCGGAGAGAAAAAGATTCTGTCTGTGAGTTCTCTTTTCCGCCACACCGGGCCAAAGATTGCCCTCTCGTGCTGAGCGACCCCCGCTGCGCTAATCCCTCAAAATCTCCCATGATCCCCAATCCCATTACTCCTGAACTGCCAAAGTTAACGAGATTCCTCCCCTCCGGACTCACGGAAAAGAGAGAGATAACATTCAGCCTTCCCCCGCTATCCTAACACACCCCACCGGGATTAGCATCCCACACGTCTCCACATTCCCCGCACAACAAGCTGTTCTTACGCAGTGAACTTCTGCGTCGAGCCAAAAATTTCACCTGAAACAAGTTCAGTGTCTTTGGCCTCCTGTGAGTCAGATAAATCATTACAGTCATTCCACCAAAACAACCTTCAACAGGCTCAATTTAACACACAAAACATTTTATTTTGACCAGCTTACGTACAGCTAAATGCAGGCCTCACGCCAAAGTTGCTCACAGAATTCTACTATTTCTGGTGTGGTTAGAATACTGAGACTGGTATCTCGGGACACACTTCTTTTTGATTTGACGCTTACCCAAGCTTTTGCGTCGAGAACACTGGGTGTTAATTGTTTGCAGAATTCAACAAAATATAAGACACCTCCAAAACAAAAATCAAAATGGCGGAGGCATACACCGCCTTGCAGGGGGAACAGAATTATAAACTGTATAAATAGGGAGAGGCTCTTATCCAGAGCAACGTACACACCTTTAGGATTTTACATTGTATCCATTTATACAGCTGAAGCAATTCAGGTAAAGTACCTTGCTCAAGGGTACAACAGCAGTGTCCTACCTGGGAATCAAACCTGCAACCTTTAGGCTACTAGCCAAGTTCCCTAACCGTTATACTACACTGCCACCAGCATTCCATGTAACACATGAAATGCATATATTGGCGGTACATGACAGATGGACACTATCAGTACAGTGGCAGCTAGATTGAGGTCCCGTTCAGATGCCTGCAGTACCGAACATGACCAGGAGGGCGGCGGGCGTTAGCGTCGAATGGTCCTACCTGACGCGCCGTTCTCTTGTTTCCTGCCGGTCACTCTGACTTCCTGCTTGAAGGAATTCTCATCGTCCGCGTCGCCATCGCCCCACCAAGATGGCTGCCCGTACAGAGGCGTCCCACGATGCAGTGCAGCCAGGTCTCCTGCAGTCAAACGGAAAATGGACCGTCGGTGAGAAAATCTCGGTTACCGCTGGGAATTTGAAACTCCAGCGGCGTCTAACTCCATTCCTGTAATAATAATATCTCAGAACCAATCGGATGACGCGTTTCTGTGATAGTTTATAATGCAGGTTCCGGGTAGAAATGAGCTCACCCAGATTTAGTCAGCTCAGCAGGATTACCTCAGAGCCTTTCTGGGACAGAACCCGTCACCCTGCGTTACGAGCCGTTAGAAAGACCCCGCCGTGACTCACTCACCCGCCACCTTGTCGTCGCTGGGTTTGGCTGCTCCCTCAGCGCTAGGCTCTGCTGCCTTGCTGCACTCGGCGGGTTTGGACGCGGGCGGTTTGGATGCGGGAGGTTTGGACACGGGCGGTTTGGACGCGGCTGATTTGGACGTCTCACCTTCACTCGGCTTCTTAGGCAACTGCAGCTGACTGCTGAACTTCTCATGCTGACCAATAGGAGCAGAGGAGGCGGGGCCTTCAGAGCCACACATATCACCTTACATCACACTCTCACGCACACACACAACAAGCACACTACACACACACACACACACACACACACACACACACACACTCTCACGCACACAAACAACAAGCACACTACACACACACACACACACACACACACAAACAACAAGCACACTACACACACACAGAAACAACAAGCAGGGGGAACAGAACTACACACACACACACACACACACACACACAAACAACAAGCACACTCTCACACACACAAACAAGCACACTACACACACACACACAAACAACAAGCACACTACACACACACATAAACAACAAGCACACTGCGCACACACACACACAAACAACAAGCACACTACATACACACACACAAACAACAAACACCACACAAAAAAAACAACCAACGCACATACACAAACACACTACCACACACACCACACACAGACAAACGACAAACACACATACACAAACACTACACACATACATAAGCACACACACAAACACACACTCTCTCTCTCACACACACACACACACACAGCAGTGAAGCACAGTGCTATTATAAGAGCTGTTATTAAAAGCTACTCAGAGTATGAGGATGGATGACACCAGCAGCCAATCGGATACACTTTCAGTCTGACTCTCATGACTTTGGCCAATCAAATCTCAGGTCATAGCAGCTTCTTCTCAGTTTCACAGGCTTTTTGGTTGCAGTAGCACATTAAAAACACTTTCACATTCAGATACATTATTTATGACCACACCATCCCACAAGTACAATGTATAGGTGTGACATTATGAATTAAATGTAAGTTTTTTAAAATTTTTATTAAAACCCTGACACCAACTGAACTGAATTGCCTAAAATGAGATAATGGACCGGCAATTACTGAAACTTTTGTCAGGTAAAGTTTAGTTTTCAGAAAATAACTGTGAATGTCCAGTAAAGAGGACAAAGAGAGAAAGCCGTGTTTCATGGCGCCTACCTTCAGGGCCTCCTCAGGTACGGTTAACTCCCCTCGAACCACAGTGAACAGGTTGGTATGTGAGGCAGGTTAAGAACAACAGCTTGTACCCCAAACACTGTACCCCAAACACTGGCGGGTCATGTACCCCAAACACTGACATGATGTACCCCAAACACTGTACCCCAAACACTGACATGATGTACCCCAAACACTGTACCCCAAACACTGGCGGGTCATGTACCCCAAACACTGACATGATGTACCCCAAACACTGTACCCCAAACACTGACATGATGTACCTCAAACACTGGCGGGTCATGTACATATATGAAAGGGGGGACAGTTACTGATATATTTTGTTATACATGTGGTATATATTATGTCACTATAAATATTTCTATTCCATGGCAAAGTTGACTGGTGGATATTTTCAGGCTATGCTTCCTGACTACCCCCTATGGGATTCCACCAATCACTGTCAGCGTTGTTCTATAGGTTGTTATCAACGCCCTTTGTGATTGGTGGAGCCCCTCTCTGTTTTCTATCAGTAATTTGATGTCATTGCTGCCCTAATGCTATTTTATTTTGCCTGGAAAAGGAAGTGGATGACAAGTAACGAGTCTGCGGGTAAATACACCATTACGGCCCTGGAAGGATATCATATCCAAACCTCAGCTTGTCATCGATTTTCAGAGTAAAGTACATCTGCTCCTGGATCCTGACGTCATTCACAAATGTCTGTAAAAACACAAAATGGCCGCTTTAGAGTGCAGAACACATCCATTAACCAGCAGCTCACAGAACATGACCTCATCACTAAACAGGAAGCAGATATTCCCAGTTATGAAGGGTCACTAGCACGTATTAGCACATATGCTAACCTGCCGAGATGGTCAGTTGATAATTGACAGCTCCTGCTGGGCGAGGTTATTTTTGGAGAAGAATAAATCACTGTGACGCTGTCAGCTGTACTCTCACCCCCCCCATTACCCGCCCACCCTCCACACCCCCCATAACATGTAAGACCTGCCGTTAGTGTCCCTGGCACTGTTCAGTATTTGCACTTAGAAACATCCTCCTGCTATTTAAAATCCGATCTCACCCTCTCTCCCTCCCTCTCTCTCCCTCTCTCTCTCCCTCCCTCCCTCCCTCTCTCTCCCTCTCTCTCTCCCTCTCTCCCTCCCTCTCTCACCCCGTTCAGGCTCCCCAGGTCCTTGACTTTGTGCTCGTCGGCCGTTGGTTCGTAGTTGATGACGGCGTGCTGTTTGTCCACGCTCCGAGACTAAGAACAAACACACAGATAAACAGCAGTTAGTCTGCGGGGCGGGGAACACACTCACACTCGTGGGGGTGTGTGTGTGGTGTGTGTGTGTGTGTGTGTGCGTGGGAGGGGTGTGTGTGTGTGTGTGTGTGTGTGTATGTGGGAGGGGTGTGTGTGTGTGTGTGTGTGTGTGGTGGGAGGGGTGTGTGTGTGTGTGTGTGTGGGAGGGGTGTGTGTGTGTGTGTGTGTGTGTGTGTGGGAGGGGTGTGTGTGTGTGTGTGTGTGTGTGTGGGAGGGGTGTGTGTGTGTGTGTGTGTGTGTGTGTGTGGGGAGGGGTGTGTGTGTGTGTGTGTGTGTGTGTGTGTGTGGGAGGGGGTGTGTGTGTGTGTGTGTGTGTGTGTGTGTGTGTGTGTGTGGGAGGGGTGTGTGTGTGTGTGTGTGTGTGTGTGTGTGTGTGTGGGAGGGGGGTGTGTGTGTGTGTGTGTGTGGGAGGGGGGTGTTAGCATGGCAGTCGGGAAGAGAATCCTTCACAAACTGAAGATTTACTCACCACAGGTAACTCACCTCACCTGGTTTCTGATTTTAATATGAAAACTAAAAGCAGCCACACCCCACAGCTCTCCAGGAGCAGGGATGAATGACAGCTCTCTTTTCAAATCAAATTAAAGTACATTATGCCATAAAATGCAGTATATTCTGACGCATTAAAGACATGGCAATAGAAGTATCTCAGAGAGGTGTTAATATGCTCTGATGTTGTAGCTACACCGTCCAGGAAAGAGGAAAAAATATAATTTTCAGGTGAAATGGCAATTAAAACAGCCCGTGTGATCTGTGGATAACGAGGCAGGCTGCCTCATTAAGGCCCTTGCTGGAGGGGTACAGGCTCACATGCTCACATTAGCACTAATGCACTGACAGATGTTTAAAGATGTTTCTGGAAAAATGCACCTTTAAGGATTTTTTCATTTATTGTGAAAAATACATTATGGCTGACATGCAGTTTTTTTTAAAGACAGGTGCTTATTTAGTGAGACACAAACCGTATTGCAGATGAAACACCGACATGCAAATACATATTTCAAATACATTTATCTGAAATACTGTTTTGGACATTGACAAACAGCAAAATGTGAGAACTTCTATACCTACATGAATTACATCAATGCTGACAGTTACAGGGGTTCTGTGAATCAAACCATTCTTTGCTCTGTTATATTCTCTAGATCCTACAGCAGTTGCAGGCAGTATTGTGATTAAAATGTACATCAGCAAAGGGAGGTCACCGTTACTGTAACACAGTTACTATAGAAACACTGGAACACCTGCACTTAGCATCATTTTAGGGCTGGACACAGGAATTACCTCGAGGTATCCAAGTGATTCTTTGTTATCCAATCCAGGGAAATGCATCATCAGAAATGATGAACGATTTTAGATATTTCTAAATGTAATAAATTGCACTAATGCTCTGCACTAATAATTAAATGTTTGCTTCTTTCTCAGCTTCACCATCTCTGCAGAAACTGACAAAAAAGTCACTGAAATAAAGAGTCAAATGTCTGTGTTTATAAACTTCCTGCATCTCAGGATTATGTCAGTTTATCTGACAAGAGTGCAACATTCCCATTTTATTCCAATTAGAATATTCTGACAGAGTATGAGATTCCTGTTTCATCCCAACTGGAATATTCTGAGAGAAATGGGACAGTCTCGTTCTTTCACTGCTTGCTCCAAAACCGTTTGCAAATGTGAACTGGAATTTTGCATATTCATGAACACCATTAAAATGAGCAGGAAAAAATGAAGACACTCTGGATTACTGAGCTATGGCTCATCTGAGGAGTTCTGTTCACTTGCGGTTAATTAAGTTAATTAGCCAACACGCCCTCGTTTAAAAGACGTATCAGCTGTTGGAGAGGCATCTAAAAACATGGGGAATTTTAGAGTCCCTGCTCACTGTGCAGACTCAGCTCTATTTCCTCCCACACACACACACACACACTCACACCCCTCCCACACACACACACACACACACACACACACCCCTCCCACACAGCTCTGAACCAGCGCTAGACACACTGACAACCGTCCATTTAACTGGGATTAACACTGATCCCGAATAGCACAAGAGTTTGACTTCGGCTGTCCCGCACGCTATGAACACCACACTATGGCCTAATACCGCACGCTATGAACACCAGGCTATGGCCTAATACCGCACTCTATGAACACCAGGCTATGGCCTAATACCGCACTCTATGAACACCACACTATGGCCTAATACCACACTCTATGAACACCAGGCTATGGCCTAATACCACACTCTATGAACACCATGCTATGGCCTAATACCGCACTCTATGAACACCACACTATGGCCTAATACCGCACTCTATGAACACCAGGCTATGGCCTAATACCGCACTCTATGAACACCAGGCTATGGCCTAATACCGCACTCTATGAACACCAGGCTATGGCCTAATACTGCACTCTATGAACACCAGGCTATGGCCTAATACTGCACTCTATGAACACCACACTATGGCTTAATACCGCACTCTATGAACACCAGGCTATGGCCTAATACCACACTCTATGAACACCATGCTATGGCCTAATACCGCACTCTATGAACACCACACTATGGCCTAATACCGCACTCTATGAACACCAGGCTATGGCCTAATACCGCACTCTATGAACACCAGGCTATGGCCTAATACCGCACGCTATGAACACCAGGATATGGCCTAATTACCACACTCTATGAACACCATGCTATGGCCTAATACCGCACTCTATGAACACCACGCTATGGCCTAATACCGCACTCTATGAACACCAGGCTATGGCCTAATACCGCACTCTATGAACACCACGCTATGGCCTAATACCGCACTCTATGAACACCACACTATGGCTTAATACCGCACTCTATGAACACCAGGCTATGGCCTAATACTGCACTCTATGAACACCACACTATGGCTTAATACCGCACTCTATGAACACCAGGCTATGGCCTAATACCACACTCTATGAACACCACGCTATGGCCTAATACCGCAATGAACACCACGCTATGGCCTAATACCGCACTCTATGAACACCAGGCTATGGCCTAATACTGCACTCTATGAACACCAGGCTATGGCCTAATACTGCACTCTATGAACACCACGCTATGGCCTAATACCGCAATGAACACCACGCTATGGCCTAATACCGCACTCTATGAACACCACGCTATGGCCTAATACCGCACTCTATGAACACTACGCTATGGCCTAATACCGCACTCTATGAACACCAGGCTATGGCCTAATACTGCACTCTATGAACACCAGGCTATGGCCTAATACTGCACTCTATGAACACCACGCTATGGCCTAATACCGCAATGAACACCACGCTATGGCCTAATACCGCACTCTATGAACACTACGCTATGGCCTAATACTGCAATGAACACCACGCTATGGCCTAATACTGCACTCTATGAACACCAGGCTATGGCCTAATACTGCACTCTATGAACACCAGGCTATGGCCTAATACTGCACTCTATGAACACCAGGCTATGGCCTAATACTGCACTCTATGAACACCACGCTATGGCCTAATACCGCAATGAACACCACGCTATGGCCTAATACCGCACTCTATGAACACCAGGCTATGGCCTAATACTGCACTCTATGAACACCAGGCTATGGCCTAATACCGCACTCTATGAACACCACGCTATGGCCTAATACTGCACTCTATGAACACCAGGCTATGGCCTAATACTGCACTCTATGAACACCACGCTATGGCCTAATACCACACTCTATGAACACCAGGCTATGGCCCTAATACTGCACTCTATGAACACTACGCTATGGCCTAATACTGCAATGAACACCACGCTATGGCCTAATACTGCACTCTATGAACACCACGCTATGGCCTAATACCGCAATGAACACCACGCTATGGCCTAATACCGCACTCTATGAACACCAGGCTATGGCCTAATACCGCACTCTATGAACACCACGCTATGGCCTAATACCGCACTCTATGAACACCACACTATGGCTTAATACCGCACTCTATGAACACCAGGCTATGGCCTAATACTGCACTCTATGAACACCACACTATGGCTTAATACCGCACTCTATGAACACCAGGCTATGGCCTAATACTGCACTCTATGAACACCAGGCTATGGCCTAATACTGCACTCTATGAACACCAGGCTATGGCCTAATACTGCACTCTATGAACACCATGCTATGGCCTAATACTGCACTCTATGAACACCACGCTATGGCCTAATACCGCACTCTATGAACACCACGCTATGGCCTAATACTGTAGGCTGCTGGACCACTAAAATCCGCGGTCAGTACGCTCGCCAGCTTGCCTGCACACTCTTTCCCTCCTTACCGCATGCATAAAAACATTTTTCTACCCATGCCAGCGAATTACCAGCTTCTGAGGAATTTAAAATGGCGTGCAGCACAAGAATAGATTGACAGAAGAAGTTCCCAGCGGATAATTACATTTTTTAATCGATATTAAACGCTAAAGGGGAATAAAGTGAGGGATTGGTTTGATTGACAGCTCCGCACATGTCAATCAAACACAGCCTTGCTCTGACAGGCCGATGAATTCAGTGCTGAAGTACTGAAGTATAAACCATTCAAAAGAGGCAAACAACCTTATAAGGCCAAACAAGTATCTAGCTTTATTTTTAGGTATGACAAAAATATGGAGTCAGTTTGGTATGCAGCAACATGTTTCAAACAATCTGCGTAAGCTTGCAGTCATCTGGCCTACTGCAGTAGAGGTTTACCTGTAACAAGCACACCTGTCTCACCTGTAGCATGAGCTCGCAGTCATCTGGCCAACTGCAGTAGGGGTTTACCTGTAACAAGCACACCTGTCTCACCTGTAGCATGAGCTCGCAGTCGTCTCGGCCCACGAAGATCATCTCGCGGGGGAGGCGATGGCGAGTCCCTCCGCTGCTCACCAGGAACCAGGAAGTGAGACTCATCTCTGCTCAGCTGGGCCGTCCCACCTCGGGGGCCTATGTCATCCTGTGGGGGAGGGGAACAGGGTCAGAAGGCCTTTAGGACTGACCTACAGTCAGCTCTAACATCTAAACTAAAGCTTCCCGAGATCCCTGCTGTCCCACAATGCTTTACTCGTCAATATTTAATGAAGCACTAAAGAGACTTTGGTGTTGTCTCATCCTCAGTACATATTCTCTGCGAGGAATGCACAACCTTTATGGGACACATGCCTGCATGTTTAGAGGTGACCGCTGAAGAGGTAGAGAGTGTTGGTGTAATGGTGCTGCAAGGCACAATCCTGAAATTAGTTTCTTAGCCCTCCTGAGAACTCTCACAAACCAGGCACCAACACTTAGTACAGCGCCAACACCCAGTACAGTGCTAAAACACTTAGTACAGCGCCAACACCCAGTACAGTGCTAAAACACTTAGTACAGTGCTAACACCCAACACAGTGCTAAAACACTTAGTACAGCGCCAACACCCAGTACAGTGCCTTAACACTTAGTACAGTGCTAACACCCAACACAGTGCTAAAACACTTAGTACAGCGCCAACACCCAGTACAGTGCTAAAACACTTAGTACAGTGCTAACACCCAACACAGTGCTAAAACACTTAGTACAACGCTAACACCCAACACAGTGCTAAAACACTTAGTACAACGCTAACACCCAACACAGTGCTAAAACACTTAGTACAACGCCAACACCCAGTACAGTGCTAAAACACTTAGTACAGCGCCAACACCCAGTACAGTGCTAAAACACTTAGTACAGCGCCAACACCCAGTACAGTGCTAAAACACTTAGTACAGTGCTAACACCCAGTACAGTGCTAAAACACTTAGTACAGTGCTAACACCCAGTACAGTGCTAAAACACTTAGTACAGCGCCAACACCCAGTACAGTGCTAAAACACTTAGTACAGCGCCAACACCCAGTACAGTGCTAAAACACTTAGTACAGTGCTAACACCCAACACAGTGCTAAAACACTTAGTACAACGCTAACACCCAACACAGTGCTAAAACACTTAGTACAGCGCTACCCTTACAAAACTGGACAGTTTGCCACAAACTTGCAGCAACTAAAAACTTTGCCAGAAGTGAATGGCAGTTCCCACAAAGCTAATTTGCGTGTGAAAATATGAGCTTGCCGCAAACCTTTGGCACTGTTACCACGGGCTTGCGGCAAGCTCATATTTTCACAATATTTTTGAAAGGGCAACACCCAACAGTGCTAAAACACTTAGCTCAGTGCTAACACTCAGACAGAGCTAACACTTAGCTCAGTGCTAACACTCAGAACAGCGCTAACACTTAGCTCAGCGCTAACACCTGTGAGCGCACAGTGTACAATACAGTATTTGGGTTAGAGTGGCTTGGAGGTTCAGGGCTTCCTATTGCTGTGCAAAACAGGCCCTATCCTCTTTCACTGACCTCACATCGCCTGTAAGGAGTATTGAACAGCTCAGCATTCTGCACACTGAAGTTTCCACCTCATTCTGTTCAAGTTTCATGCTTCCTTCCATTGGGCTGTTGGATCAATTATATTTCAGTATCCAGAGACCAGCAGACCTCTACGAATTTTACCTACTTTAAAGACCTGTCTGACAAACACTTTTTTATAAAGCTAGTTTTTCAGTCCTGTCCTTAACTGTATGCCCTGTTCTTGCTGTAGGAAATAAACAGAGAGCCAGCACTCTAGTGAATGAAAAGTGCTTGCTTCCATTTAATGACAAATTTTACAATAATCAAAACACTGACGTTTGGACCCAAATGGGTCTTCCTCAGGATGTGAGGTTCTTGCAGTGGTCCTGTATTTGTATCAGATCAGCCTGCTTTTAAAATACTGTTTTAAATGTGAATAACTTACTGACCCATTGCATTTTTACATATTCCAAAATTAAATTGAGCCTATATATTTTATATATTGTAGATTTTTTTCCTTTTGTCTTATCGCTGCTTTTTAAATTAAGTGCTTTAGTTTGAACACGTGACACTTGAAATAAACTTTAAAGTTTATTGCAAAGGATAAGTTTATTATATCATTACTAATTCAGTGCAGCTTAGGGAGGTCTCTGCGTGACTGCAGGTATCATTCAGCTCGCGAAACAGCGCTGGCCCAGGGAACAGCGATCTCGATCTGCCCAGCCAATCAGAGGAGTGAAGAAGTCACATGACATGATTCTGGACTCACTGACCCCCTAACAGCATCTCCAGCCAAAGAGCTTCATACTTTTAATAACCCATATTCCCTATGCTGGAGAGTAAAGGCTCGTTTTATTTTAACGTATGTAATCTACTCTAGTAAGCGAATCACCGCGCAGTTCGAGAAGCAGAGCAAATTAGCGGCGTTGACCGCGCGCAGCGAAGCCAGAGCTAGGCTGCCAGTCGTGTCGTTACGCTTGCAAAGGCTCCGAAAGCCAGGGAATACCCTCGGTAAGTAAGCTGCTTTCATAGCACACGTCATTCTGGCAGAAGCGTACCAACAGATGAATGTTAAAACCTGCTCAAGTTCTTTCGTAGTAAACACGCGCCTACACCCTGGGAAACATAAACAAGCCGCTTTCTCTAAACACCTAACCAACTGTGAAAATGCAATGTTCTCAGCTGACAAGTCTTCACATACATTTCAAACAATGTAAATTTGGGCTTACATTCATTATCAGTTTTTGTTTTAAAAAAACAATGATATAAAGAAACTGATTGGTTGCATGGAGCACATGATTCAGCATTTTGGCATAATGGTACTAACATTATACAGCAGCAGCAGTGTCTTATATCAAACTTTCACGACCCAGCATGCAACTTCTCTTTCTGGGCCAAAGCCTGATTTTGTCATACTGTGCTGTGAGAAATGCCCCCCCCGCCCCCGGGCAGCGCTCACAGAGCTGGGATTGTTGGCGGCTGACTGTGTGCTTTGTGCAGAGAAGGCCAGCGGAGAGGCAGCACAAGGGCCCAAACAATGTGATTTACACCAGAGACAATTCCTGGAGCTCGAGCTCGTCTTCAAAGCCACTCTCTGGAAGGAGCTCTAATTAACAGGCTCACTGGCCGTTAATTCTCGCGGCACGAACCAGAAATAACACCCTTTATTTACAGGTCAGGTATTCAGAGAGAACAGAAACTAATCTAAGTGTTACTCCTGGGGTGGAGAACATCTAATATACTGGTAATCAAGTAACTGTGCCATTTAGTCCATGGAAGACTTTTTACCACTTAGCCTACTAGTAAAAAATAATGAATTTGCTCTGCTTCATGGTAACACATTGTAACAACACAGAACACAAACATTACCAATGTGCAAGTCATGTCCTCTTGACTAGTCAGCGCTTTTTGGACTAACTGGAGGATACAGCAGCTGTGTATTATATGTGTGGGTATATGGGCACACATGCCACCATGATGTTAATCCACTACCTCCTTCCCCTGCATGTATGAGAGAGCCCATCCCGGTGTGTGAGTAAAGCTGTGTGTGTGAGTGGATCCCGTGTGTGAGTAAAGCTGTGTGTGTGAGTGGATCCCGTGTGTCAGTAAAGTTGTGTGTGTGAGTGGATCCCGTGTGAGTAAAGCTGTGTGTGTGAGTGGATCCCGTGTGTGAGTAAAGCTGTGTGTGTGAGTGGATCCCGTGTGAGGAAAGCTGTGTGTGTGAGTGGATCCCGTGTGTCAGTAAAGTTGTGTGTGTGAGTGGATCCCGTGTGAGTAAAGCTGTGTGTGTGAGTGGATCCCGTGTGAGTAAAGCTGTGTGTGTGAGTGGATCCCGTGTGTCAGTAAAGCTGTGTGTGAGTGGATCCCGTGTGTCTGTAAAGCTGTGTGTGTGAGTGGATCCCGTGTGTGAGTAAAGCTGTGTGTGTGAGTGGATCCCGTGTGTCAGTAAAGCTGTGTGTGTGAGTGGATCCCGTGTGTGAGTAAAGCTATGTGTGTGAGTGGATCCCGTGTGTGAGTAAAGCTGTGTGTGTGAGTGGATCCCGTGTGTGAGTAAAGCTATGTGTGCGAGTGGATCCCGTGTGTGAGTAAAGCTGTGTGTGAGTGGATCCCGTGTGTCAGTAAAGCTGTGTGTGAGTGGATCCGTGTGTGAGTAAAGCTGTGTGTGTGAGTGGATCCCGTGTGTGAGTAAAGCTGTGTGTGTGAGTGGATCCCGTGTGTCAGTAAAGTTGTGTGTGTGAGTGGATCCCGTGTGAGTAAAGTTGTGTGTGTTAGTGGATCCCATGTGAGTAAAGTTGTGTGTGTGAGTGGATCCCGTGTGAGTAAAGTTGTGTGTGTGAGTGGATCCCCTCTGAGACACACACATCCCCACCGAACCCTCTCTTGTCCAGTGGTTCCCAAACCGGTCCTGGGGGGCGGTGGAGAGTTTATTCTACATGGCATGCATAGCTATTTCTGATATAATGTGGCTTAAGAGGGTGATTAATTCCTCTAAACATGAATAGCACCCAATTAAGAAAAAATTAACAGCTTGTTAAAATTCTGGGATTGCAACTGTGGTTGCAACAAAAACCAGCATACACAGGGGGGCCCCAGCATACACAGGGGGGGCCCCAGGACCGGTTTGGGAACCACTGGACTAGACGAAGCACCAGCTGCAAAAGAGGCTGCCCTACCCTCATGACCTCATCATCACCGCCCCATGACCTCATCATCACGGCTCAGAGGCCCAGCCCTCATTTAACAGCCAAAAACTCTTCCTGTATTAGCAGCACTATCTCCGTGGTGATAATGGATAATATCATAGCAGCTGGGGCTAAAGCAAAACTCTTAGATTCTTCACTGAGTCTTCAGCCTTACAGACAGCAGAGGTTTCTGAAGTGAGAATGAAACGCTTTGTCTCCAGAATCTTGTTTTTAGCAGCATAGATGCAGAGCTCCTGCAATTAATGAGGCTAATTTATCTTACTATAACACAGTAGATGACATTTTGGTGGAGAGGTGGTGCTTAGATGAGCACAGCTCACCCGTTCATCAGGCTGCTAATGTACTGGAGACGGGGGAGACTGAATTTAGCACTTTACTCAAGTGTTAAACAGCTGTTCATATAGACGGAGGCAATAAAACATAAATCCACTGAATGAGACAGTCCAAGAGCAAGCACGCACGCACACACACACACACACACA
This sequence comes from Synaphobranchus kaupii, assembly GCA_029718625.1. Taxonomy (NCBI): domain Eukaryota; kingdom Metazoa; phylum Chordata; class Actinopteri; order Anguilliformes; family Synaphobranchidae; genus Synaphobranchus; species Synaphobranchus kaupii. The sequence continues at coordinate 114,899,130 of CM056379.1, read as the reverse complement.
CACACACACACACACACACACACACACACACACACACACACACACACACACACACACACACACACACACACACACACACACACACACACACACACACACACACACACACACAGTGTGTCCCTCCCTCTCCTCTTTAGCTGATGTAATTAAAATGGCCGCTGTGTTTCTCTCAGGTGGGGGCCACACACTGGTGGGGAGCTCGCTGTAAAGCACTTTGAGATGGTCACACTCCAGGAAGGTCACTGCAGGGTCTCTTTGATACTGAGTACAGTGTGTTTCACTTTTATGTTTATGCTCAAACATGGCCCAGTTTTCCTCCTTATGAAAAATATAAAGATGTGCCAATCACTGAGGAAGAATATCCCGCTTTAACCAGATTCCACAGATACATCCCTGCAGTCAGCCAAAACCCCCCCTTTCTCTCACACACACACACACACACACACACACACACACACACACACACACACAAACCGATCTCCCCTCACACACACACACACACACACACCGATCTCCCCTCACACACACACACACACACACCGATCTCCCCTCACACACGCACACACACACACACACACACACACACGCTTGCCAGACACAAAGAGTCGTCTATCTCCTCTGGGTGGGAAAACTCTGAATCTTCAGCAAAAAACAAAACAAAACAACGTAACATTTAAATGAACCTGTGGGTAATGAGATAAGGGGCTTTAATGGAGCAGTTTAACATGAGGGCTTATGTGTGGGAAGTCAGGTGTTTTGGGAGAAATTTCACCTTTTAAAAGCTTGTTCCTGTAATCTCGGAATACTGAAGTTCACCTGAATTCAACCGGTAAGAACTGCCGGCGTTCCGGCCAGCATAGAAACCCACTGAAAATGTCCATTAAAATGGGAATTATCCATATGAAAAAGCCCGCTTTCAGCCTGGCTAAGGAATAATGGGATAAGACGTAGAGAAATGCATGCTCACTGTGCCTCTGTGGTAATAAGCATGGAGCTAGCCTACTTCCTGCTATAATGAGGATTACAGCCATGCTAATGGGATTACAGTCAGAGATCTCACTGGGGTCAGGAAACAGAAGAGATGGCATCTATGGTGCTGGAGTCACAACCCTGACCTATAGTAGCGTGCATAAGCTACTGTAGCATATCATAAGCATATCATAAGCTGCTACATATTAGCCTTTTACTATCTTGGCTGCACTGTTTTCACAGACATCCAAAGATAATTTGCTTTTTAGATGGACAGGTCATTTGGAATTCTTGAAGACTATAACCATTGAAATAATATTAGTGTGAGCAGAAAACAGTCACTATTATAGTCAGGGCATGAAATGTACTTTTTCACCCACTGGCCAGAGTGGCTTGTGGATTCCAGAAGTCACCCGTCATTTTACCTTTTACAAGTCTACTTAAGTGGCTGCTGGAGAAGATGTCTTACCAGCCACAAAGACATTTTACCAGCATTTGGCTGCTGGTGGATTATTATTATTACCTTTATTTTTACAGGTAGTCTCATTGAGATCAAGATCTCTTTTACAAGAGAGACCTGCGAACAAAAATAAAAACATGTATAAAAAACTTAAAAACAAGTACAATTCAGCCACGTTAACATTCAGCTTTCAAACATCATACAGGGATATATCAAAGGAAACAAGTACATACAACATTAAGAAAATCCATGTATAAAACTTTAAAATTTTCTAAAGGAATAAGAGATTCTAGTTTAAAAGTTTTTTGCAATTTATTCCAATTATGAGGGGCATAATATTGAAACCCTGTTTTGCCCAGCTCAGTATTTATATGTGGTGTATCTAAGGCTAAGAAGTCCTGAGACCTGGTACCATAGTTATTGGATTTAAACGTAATTAATGATGAGAGATAAAGGGGAAGTTTCTTCAGTAAAGCCTTATAAATAAATACAATGGAATGTAGTTCCCTCCTCATTAATAAAGAGGACCATCCTACTTTTCCATACAAAACACAATGATGCGTGAGAAATGTATCCCCAGTGATAAAACGCAATGCACTGTGATAAACTGCATCAAGGGGCTTTAAAGTGGAAGGGGCAGCGTGCATATACAGAATGTCTCCATAATCAAAAACAGATAAGACAGTTGATTGTACAATTGTTTTCCTATTAGCAAAAGAAAAGCATGCTTTATTTCTGTACAAGAAACCAATTTTACCTTTTAGCTTTTGAGACAGATGTTCCACATGAGTCTTAAAGGAAAATCTACCATCAAGCCAAATTCCTAAATATTTATAAGATTCTACAGTTTCAATTTGAGTACCACGAAGTGTATGAATGCCAATATTAGATGCATTTCCCATTAGATTTCTTGAAAATAAAATACATTTTGTTTTATCAGAATTTAAAACAAGCTTGTGATTAATAAGAGTTAACTGAAAAGAATCAAAGGCAGACTGTAAATTAGTAATTGCCTGGTTAAGCGTGGAGCCAGTGGAATACAAGATTGTATCATCTGCATAAAAATGAACATTACATTGTGGTGTTGGGAATACCATGTTATTTATATATAGTGTGAATAGAAGTGGACCAAGAATAGACCCTTGTGGGACACCTTTACTAATTTCAAGAGAGCTAGATTTAAAACCATCCGCAACAATAGACTGAGTTCTCCCAGAGAGATATGCATAAAACCAGTTAAGAGAAAGTTCATCCAATCCAATGGAGGATAACTTATTCAATAAAATATTATGGTCGACGGTGTCAAAAGCCTTTGATAGGTCAATAAAAAGTGCAGCGCACTGCAGTTTGTTATCCATAGAGTTGACAATATCATTTATCACAAGAGTTGCTGCTGTTAATGTGCTATGACCTGGCCTAAAACCCGATTGCTGTGGTTGTAAGATGTTATTAATCTCCAAAAAGGCCCGTAACTGAGAGTTAGCTAATGATTCTAGGACTTTGGCCAGACAGGAAAGTTTTGAAATTGGACGATAGTTATTTAAGTCACTGGTATCACCCCCTTTATATAGAGGAATAACCTGAGCTGCCTTCCATAGGTTTGGGATTCTACCTGAAATAAAAGTTAAGATGTTACCATTACCATTATTTTTTTTTAAACCAAAAACAAAAAGAGTTTTGTTATCGTGTAGGCCTAACCTTCCTGCACTGAGACTCTCTTAAGATCTCTAAAATAACGGATCTGTCCTTTTTGGGCCCGTCAGGTCAACGCTCTCAATAACAGTTTGGACTTTTGAACGAGTCACAGAGAGTAATGTAATCTCCGCAGACAGTGATGCTCCAGGCCCTGCATAAAACAGGTAAAACACCCGGAGAGTACATTTAATGACAAAACAAGGCAAGTAAACATGGGCTGTGTAGGAGGGGAAAATAGCCTCCTATGTTTTAAATGCATAATGCAGGATTCGGGTAAAATACGGGGCTTTCAGTTAATTGCTTTGCTGGAGAAAGAGGGAAGGGCGTTCTCCGTGACCCAAAGGACAGCAGCATAATAACACGCCTAAACGCGGGGGCTGCAGAACATACCATATGGTCTGTGTGAAAAAACACAACAGGGTAGTACATTAATGTCATCCGCACTTATGCACAGAGAGAGAGAGAGAGAGAGAGAGAGAGAGAGAGAGAGAGAGGAGAGAGAGAGAGACCATGAGAGAGAGAGAGAGAGAGAGAGAGAGAGAGACCATGAGAGAGAGAGAGAGGTAAAAACAGCATTAATGTAGCCCCATCTGAGCTACGCTTTCAAATACAGCCTCATTTGCAATGATAATCACCATACATTAAACACATAAGAAATTACATACAGCCATAACCAGGTCCCATAATTCATTTCCGTAGCACATTATGGACTATCTCAGTGTTTTGTGATTCTGTTCCTGGTGGACTGGGGTTTACACCAACAATAACCCAGATAACACAAATGATTAAACAATTAAATAATTAACGGCATCTGGAATTAAAATACAGAAACGGACACAGCCCTCCATCCCTCTTGGTTTAACTGCAGCAGGAATGGTCTCTTTGTTTCTGACAGTGCAGAAACACTATGGAAGCTTTTTTGGTATTTGAAGAAAAATGCCCCTCATACCAGAAGGATTATTCACAAATTATCACCAAAGTTGTAGTGTCAGCATTGTGTGATGCAGAGATAAGCTAACCTTCACACCGGAGGCCAGTTCTTATCATTAAAGAATGAACATTTTATATGACCTCCATGTTAACTGGATTGAATAAAACGTTGGTTTACAGTCCAGTTACAGCGATATGTGATGTAAAAAAAATAAATAAAAATGTTTCAGACCAGCACACGTCGTCTGTTTGTTTTCAAATTCCTCTTTCTTGGCCGCGTTCTCCTCTAAGAGAGCGGCCAATTCCTCGGAAAATCCCCCGGAACATCGTCACTGAGTGCGGGGAGTTCAAACCCAAAAGAAAGCAATCGAGAATACTATGCTATGGCACAGATTAATTAATTAACCACTGAGCTTACCCACAATACTTTGCAATTTGTAAACACAATACAAATACAATACAATTTGTAAACGTGGCTTTCATACGCTGAGAGTATTGAGCTCAGATCACTAGCGGTTATTCTGTAACCTGCATTAATGCACAGGGACTGCTGAAAATGCACAATCATGTATCTAGTCCTGGAGTCCATTTATTCAATGTTCATTTAGACCCAATAAATCAAAATCACTACTATTCGGAGCCACAAAGCTGGAAAGGTCAAAGACTCATTCTGTTCTCAGCCATTGGACCTGAATTCTTAACTGAAGGTAGTTTTAGCTGCACAACATTTCTTTATTTGATGAATAACAGAAATGAACAGAAAATAGGAAGCAAGTAGTTAAGAGTGCGTTGTATCTAGCGCTGTTCTTAGGAAACGTTCTTAGGAAACATTTTATTTGCTTAACACATTATTATTATTGTTTTCTTTTATTGTTATTAATAAAGTCATCATCATATATTGTTATTTTTATTATTATTATGGTTTATGTGCCGCATGATGTCGTATAGACAAGTAATACGAATACAGAATAATACCAAATAAAGATCTCTAATTTATTTTTAAATCAATATGTATTTGGTAATAACCCCAAGTAAAGAGTTTCGCCATTCATACATGCACAACAAGCCTTTAAAACCCTAATTTCCACATAGGACCCCCCCCCCCACCCCACCCCGAAACTCAGGCGTTTACTAGTGAGAGAGAAATCCCAAGTGGCCTGAGTTCATGTTTTTCCCCCCTCAGAGAAATGGCGGGATTCTGAGGTGTTTTTTAAGGCTTCGCACAGCTGGCCCAGAACGATAAGAGGGGAAAAACACCTTTCAGATCTAACCGTCTCTCAAAAGAAATAAATAGATAGCTGCATGCAATTCCCAGAATCCCATCAGTCCCCAGCACTTGCTACAGAAAGCCACAGAACTTCATGAAATGGCAAACGTTTAACCACTAGGCCTAAACCCTACCCTCGCCATAACATGTTCACAATGTCCATCTGTTCCCTACTTTTGATAATTTATCTATAAAATATTTCTCATAAAAATTTGATCTTTATCTGCTGAAAACAAGGTATGGGCAATAACACACTGACACTGCAGTCAAGGGAGCACTGGTATAAATTATGCAGGGTATAGGGTTATGTAGTGTATACCTATGCAGGGTACAGGGTTATGTAGGGTATGAAATGTGAGGACTTTCACATCTTAAATGCAAAGGTTGAGACCATGCTCAAGGTTTGGCTTTAAATGTATTAATTAACGTAAGCAGCTCTAAAACAGACCTTAAAACAGATGCTAGCATCTCCGCTCAGGAAACACAAGATAGAGACGGTGATAAAGTCCACTCCAATTAAAGGGGGAAAACAAACAAGTCAGCATGTTTGAGTAAAAGGTCCAACTTCACATTCAGGAAGTGAAATTAACACCTGCCACCAGCCACATGCTGATCAAATTTTGATTGTGGCTGCTAAGATTTTACACTAACCAACCAGGTTGTGGCTTATTGTAAAAGGTAATGTGGCTGGTAAAATGGCTGGTGATTTTTAGAATCAGTGGGTTTAAAAGTTCCTGTTCGCATCGCATTCCTGTTCTTTCCAAGGCGGCGTCGGTACGCCAGACTCCATGCTTAAAATAGATAACGCAGCTAATACGCCCAGCGTGCCCTTCTCAAAAAGAGAGAGCGAAGCTACGGACAGCGAGACGCCACCTCGTCCGCCGTTATGCCTCATTACCAGAGCGACGCTTGTATTCCTCAAAAGATTGAGTACTTTCACCAGAATGTTTCTCCTGGGTACCTTTCGGCTAAATAGCTGTTTTTCCTCTGAAAGCTATGTCCTATACCCTGGATTTCAGAGCCATTGGTCTGGTGCCCTACATACACACACCTAAATCTCCACACGTACACCCATAACCTGGGTAACCTAGGTAAGAAGCCTGTGGATATTTGTGCAGTATTCCTGAGAAACGGCTTGCGATATTACACGCGTGTGTCACGTTACGCTGGTCATATATAACACTACAGTCTTATCATAGAGGCTCTGTGCCCCTGGCACTGTTATCCTCTATTGAAAATGACTCGAACCAAGAATTATCCCCGGCTGTACAAGCGTAATATGAGTTATAGATTTTAGCCAGTCACGTTGGAGCGATGGATTGCCTCTAATGCAGAGGGTTGCAGGCCTTGTGTGTGATATTCCCCGTGGGGAGGAGTTTACATGAACAGGACAAATCGATGCAGACCGGAGCCACCTCTTCTTCCCTCTCACCTGCTCAATAGAACAAACCCTTCAGACAGAAACGCAGATATAAGAGCAGCGTTCAGCGTGTGCTCAGTTCTCAGTACACGCGTGTGCGGTCGTTCTCAGTACACGCGTGTGCGGTCGTTCTCAGTACACGCGTGTGCGGGTCGTTCTCAGTACACGCGTGTGCGGTCGTTCTCAGTACACGCCGTGTGCGGCCGTTCTCAGTACACGCGTGTGCAGTCGTTCTCAGTACACGCGTGTGCGGTCGTTCTCAGTACACGCGTGTGCGGTCGTTCTCAGTACACGCTTAAGCGCCTTTCAGTCTGAGATATAACAGAGGATACTGCATGATTACTCTGTTCCACGCCCCATTTAAAACTGCCACAGAGACTGGGAGGAAGTGTTCAGTAATCACACGTTGCTTTGCCTTACATTAGGATTACCTTTAGGGGTAATGTTACAGGTATAACTGTGTAAAGATCTATATCGATCTATATCCGTCTAGTGGTACCTTCTTTTGCTACAATACTAAATGTTGTTTGTCATGTTATGTAGCCTTAAGGCTTAGCCGTAGCTTACTGTGTGTACTATACTCAATGTTCATGTCTATGGAGAGCTGCTACTTTATGATAGAGCTGTACTTTATCTGACCTGTTTTATAGTTGCTTCACTGACCTTCGCTATGCAGTCATTGTCCGTGGCTTTGGATTAAAGCGTCTGCCAAATAGATGTAAATGTTATAATTACTGATTGATTTTAAATGAGCTTCAGTCCCTTACTGGTGATTGCAATTCTGTATACCTGAATTACCTGAGAGGAACGCTGATGTTTTCCACGACTGGACACCTCTGGATTAGACAGCGATGGAATGTACCGGCTACCATAGCAGGGTGTGAAATTAAGACCCGCCACCAGCAAAATGCTGCTAAAAGTTTGATTGTGGCTGGTAAGATTTTCTACTCTAGCGGCCACATTGGCAGGTAACCAATCAGGTTATATTGTAAAAGGAAATGTGGCTGGTAAAATGTTGACAATGGCTGGTGATTCTTAAAATCCACAAGCCACTTTGGCCAGTGGGTGAAAAAGTTAATTTCGTACCCTGCCATAGCCAGAGATTACAGCACGTAGGCTGGTGTTAAAACTACACCTCTTACCTGCTGGACAGTTCATTACATGAGTCACCTGATGTGTGTAACAGGGTGTCAATGCAGTCCGTAAAGCCAGTAATGCAGTCTGTAAAGCCAGTAATGCAGTCTGTAAAGCCAGTAATGCAGCTCTACTATAGCGTCAGTCTAAAAATGGGCCTAATTGCTTACAGCAAGCTTAGTGCCATTCAACCTGAGAAGTTCTGCTTCCTGCACCTCCACTTTCTCCTCTCCTCTCTGTGACACACTGAAAACGGGGTACCCCATGAGGATGGGTTCACATTTTTGTACGAAACTTCACTCAGCGTGAACTTCCGGTTTTAGAATATCTGATTCAACGTCAAATGAATCGTTAATAGATAAGACGGGTCCACTTAACCTACTCATAACCTTAGAACTTGTTGCCATGGAAACAGACGTTTCATTATTTTTTTATTTTTTTTAAACACAGCAGGTTGTGATGTGGACCGTGTAGTTCTTTTTACTCAGTAACATTCCAAGATTTTTTTTTTTTTTAATGAAAAATTGCCAGTCTGGTCTGCTCTGCTATCACAGTTTTGATTTGAAGTGGGATATAAAAGACATTTTCCTGTCTGGGCTACTCTGCTGACACACTGAGGAGAGAGAGAGAGGCTGGCTTCTGATTGGACCTGACAGGAAGAGGAGGAGTCTGCTACTGTTTAAAAGAAAACTGTTATTGCTGCTGCAACTGACTACAGGCACCAGTCCAGTCTAAATTGGACGTGCTTTCAGCATTAGAGAATATTTTTGACTACAGCACAAGGGAGCGTCTCTAAATTCCAAAATTCTTACGTTGTTTATAAAATGCACTGAATTGCAGCTCAGCTCCAGGCAGAGGAACAGATGTTGATTTCATGCGTCCGGGATCATGATGATGAACCCTTGGGTCTGTGTGCGTTTAAGGCACAGCCATGCTTATGAATCAGGGCTCCTGTTCATGAAACACCTGCCAGGGGGAGCGGAGGGGGGTTGGTATACTACGAAACTGGCTTACTGAGTTAGCTGGATAACTGCACCGAGTAAAACCCGGAACAGCTCTTTTCACTTAAGTCCATGTTCCAGATTTGGCAGGGTTCCGGGTTTTACTCAGTGCAGTTATCCAGCTAACTCAGTAATCCTGCGTCGTAGTGTAACCCCCAGATCCAACATCATAATGGATAAGATAAGGATAAAGACAAGAGAAACCTGATCCCAGATCAGCTCTTCCACTCTGATATGCTTTATAAATACAGGCCCCAACAGACTGACCAGTGCTACTGTCTGAGTTGCTGTTACTGCCCTTTGAAAATGTGAACAAATAAACTATTCACCTCATATTTAGTTGACTGGTATTACTGTAAGAGGCTCTGGTTTACATGAGAGGGAGAAACTGCTGCTATCATCACTGTTGCACAACTATGGAATATGTCCAACTATGGAATATGTCCAACGTCCTAAATCCCACTTAAGAACACTTTTCTAAGATGGTCATCGAGTTGTTTTAATTACTTAATTCTATTTTTGTATTGTATTTTACTGTACTACATTTTTAGTAACTTTATTTTATTGAATCTATTGATACTAATAATATTTTTTATCTTTACAATCTATTTTATTTATTTTACTCTCTTATCCTGCATTGTGAAATTCGGGATAATTATAAAAATCACGATATAAATAAAGGCATTCGTGTGGCTGAGAATCAGTGTATAGGCCGAACACGAATTAATCAGACACGTCATAAAACACATTTGACAAGGAGTCCTGCTAAGTACGTTAGAGGAGGCTTATGTATAATATTTTAAAAGCAAAAAAAACATGTTTAAATTATACTGTGCCTTTACACAGCCACATAAATAACAACGTTAGATATGAAACATACACTACACTGAACAACCAAGATGCCCAGTGATTATTTTAATTGTGGTGGCGTAGTGTAGGTTACTACTGAGGTTAAACGCGTTACATGCACCATGACGGCATTTCCTGTCTCGATTTCAAGGAGAACGACAGTGCCGAGGACGGTTATGAGAGCATATAAGCGTCCCGTTTTTACAGAATCTGTGCAAGAGCCTTCAAATCACACCACAATACTCCATTGATTTGGAAACCGCCACAAGTTAGCGTTCTATTACTGGAACCAGATGCATATAACGGTTTTGCTTTTATTTATTTATTAAATGTATTGTCCCTTTTAAGAATGCGTGTGAGGTGCTTTCATTGTAAAAAATAAAAACATCTTTAACTCTATTCATAAAACCATTTATTCAGTGACAAATGCAAATGCAATCGGAGAAATTATATAAAAAATACATTTCTGAGCACTTAGCCTATACGATTAAAATCAATAGCCTATGCTTTCGAATGAGCAATAAGCAATCACAAACAAATAATAGCTTCCCTTTCAACAGAGTGCGATACTACAGTCCTTGTTACCAGCAGCCGAGCAAACCTAAGGTCTCTCTTTATCTAATCAGCATTATTTTCTCTTTTGATGATTCCCTTCTGTAGCAAAGCGCCACTATCTTGAGAAACACAACCCGCATTGTGCGTAAACTAAAGGCAGGAAACGGCGCATTCCCCCAGAACGCGATTCCGAATGAAAGCCCGTCACACACGGATAACGTGCGGCTAATTGTAAATGGGACTTATGTTCCAGTGGCGTCATAATTTGGGTTGCGAAGCGTTTACCTTCATCTTCACTGGTCAGAAAGAAATTAAATTACCGTAATTTCACCTTTCCAACAAAATTAATTCATTCCGTTTATAATTAGTTGCAAGCCCATTTATGTAAGTTGCAGTATAACCAGGTCTGAATGGTAAGCTTGCAGTCATGTTGCACCATCTTGGCAAGCAGTTAGAGGTAGCCGTCCAGCGAACGTCAGCTCGCTAGTTAGCGGGCTATGCATCCCATAGCTTCGTAGCCTATAGCTAGCAACTAGCAACTTGTCATTGACAAAGCTTGGTTGTTGCTAATATTTGCTAGTTAGCATGCAATTAACATTTGACAGTCTAATGGTATAGCGGCTCCGCGTGCAAAATGAACGAATCGTTATGATTATCCCGCTCTTAGACCACAGAACTGGGGACAGAAAACCGCTATCTTAGTTAATTTCCTGCCCAGATTGCAATATTGGAAATGGAGACCAAGAAGCTTCCACACATGCCTTAATTTACTTTAACATCCTTTGTTATTTCTGAGAACCTCACCACGCATGCACTTGTATCGCACGTTATCAATGGACCGTAATTAACAGTAGCGCTGACTTACCCTTTTTCCTGCTGTCGGATGTGTTGCTAGGGTACCTATATCCAATGTGTCTTTGTGCCAGACAGTGCACAAAGCTCTCTCTCTCGCCGCCCAACCCCAGAGCAGCTCAGTCTTCGTTGCTCGGCAAAAACGTTATTCCCCAGAATCCCCACGCATAGCGGCGCCCGGAGAGCGAGTCCGGCTGCACAATCCAGCACGAGCAGTTCCAACACGGCCCGGTGGGCGTGACGCTAGCGCGTGATTGGCACGAGCACTGGCAAATTCACGAGAGCAGAGTAAATCAAACGTATAAACCGTATAAAGATTATCCAATGACTGGGGTCTTCGTGGAGGAAACGGAGGGTCTATTTTAACCTGACGTGTGTTGTGGCTTATAGAAATTCGGTAAATAAACATTTCCGCATGGGAAGAGTCGCCATTGACCAGACATGAGTTTTGATGATGAATCAAATATTTTTAGCCGAGCGTTAATATAATTTCGAACCATTCATATCGGTAAACTGTCATGATCCAATTTATTGGCAGTTCCAAAATGACAGAAAAAATAGTGTTCTTTGGCTGAAAGATGAGTGACATTGAGGTTATTGGAATTTAATGGTGTCTATAAATGGGGAGCTTTATTTATTTACGTAAATAGTATAGGCCTACCCTGTTTTTTTCTCTCCACTTGGTCTTGTGCTTGAAGTAAATACATTTTAATGTTCATGCCTTTTATAGACATGAACCATTTGTAATTATGATTGGCTACTGCATTCTGGTGAAATCATTGCTCCAGAGCCCATATACTTTACCGTATCCTCTGACAACAGCGCAAGACTCACTGGCTGAGTTTGCATCACAAATAAAATGACTAAAGAAAATAGAACAGGCTTTATACCCTCTCAATTTCCTGTGATAAAAAGGGCAGATATCTCAGTCTGGCTCCCAGACTAGTGTATAAAAGCCTATAAATCAATATTCAGGCTAATGAACGGATGTTTTAAGTTTATGAGTAGAACACTTCAGCATCAAACTGATAATTAATTTTATAATACATTTTTGTACATCTGCTTATCACCTAGTTGTGCACCCTGTTGAACATGCAGAATTGTACCTTTGCATCGGGGATGTGTTAGTGAACCTGAACCAGATGTGTCTGTGTTTGAGTCACAGTGTTAGTGAACCTGAACCAGATGTGTCTGTGTTTGAGTCTCAGTGTTAGTGAAGCTGAACCAGATGTGTCTGTGTTTGAGTCACAGTGTTAGTGAAGCTGAACCAGATGTGTCTGTGCTTGAGTCACAGTGTTAGTGAACCTGAACCAGATGTGTCTGTGTTTGAGTCACAGTGTTAGTGAAGCTGAACCAGATGTGTCTGTGTTTGAGTCACAGTGTTAGTGAAGCTGAACCAGATGTGTCTGTGTTTGAGTCACAGTGTTAGTGAACCTGAACCAGATGTGTCTGTGTTTGAGTCACAGTGTTAGTGAACCTGAACCAGATGTGTCTGTGCTTGAGTCACAGTGTTAGTGAACCTGAACCAGATGTGTCTGTGTTTGAGTCACAGTGTTAGTGAAGCTGAACCAGATGTGTCTGTGTTTGAGTCACAGTGTTAGTGAAGCTGAACCAGATGTGTCTGTGTTTGAGTCACACACACAGTGTTAGTGAAGCTGAACCAGATGTGTCTGTGTTTGAGTCACAGTGTTAGTGAAGCTGAACCAGATGTGTCTGTGTTTGAGTCATACACACAGTGTTAGTGAAGCTGAACCAGATGTGTCTGTGTTTGAGTCATACACACAGCTGAGGATGACGTCTCAGATACTTTCACCAAGTTCTTTAAAACCATTAAAGCTTCTAGAGCATGGAAATTCAAATCTGGACCTCAAATCCAAATCTGGACCTGGTTCCAAATCCAAATCTGGACCCGTGTGTGATATTTGCGAGGCGGGTTCCTTTCGCCCCCTCCTCGTCCTCTTGCTCTTCCTCTGTATTCCTTGTGGGTTGTCCATATATCCTTGTCTTTGTTCGTTAGAGGTTGGCCTTCTCCTAAAAAATCCTTTTCGGGGTTCCTTCGTAGGGCATCAGAATCCTCTTCTTCACTGGTGAAGTTGAAGGAGACAGTGCGGGGGCGTGTACGCTTGGGTTCATGAAAATGTTGAAACTTGGGTCTTTGCCATGGACCGGCAGCCCCTGGTCTGTGCCAAAAGTAAACATTGTTCTCTTTAAAGTCCTTTTCATCCCGCTGGAATTTTCGGAGCTTGTCTTGTTTGAGTGTCGTTGTGAATTTGTTCAAATGTTCTGTTAATTTGGTTTCAAGCTGAACCTTCTCTGGGTCGTTGCTCAGTTCATCAACCTTCTTGTTAATATCCTCAATTTCATGCTGAATATTCTTTCGATCTTTAGTTGCTTCTTCTATCAGCAGGAGCATTAAATCCGACGAGCATTTATTTAAAATAGCTTCCCATTTCTTTTTGAAATCAGTATTGTCCTTTGATCCAAAGGAAGGGAATTTCTTAATTCTTAGGCCACGTGGAATGTATCCCTTTCTCCAGTAGTCGGATAACGTGATAGAATTAAGGTCCAATTTTATGTCTTTCTCCTTGAGATATTTCAAGTCGGTAAAAATATCTTTAAGATCAGAGTTCTTTAAGGTGTCAGCTGGTGTTTCATCCAGTAATGATGAGCTTGTAATGATCCGTTTTCCATCCTCATTAGAATAGGAAAATCCATTGGGTTCCATAGTATGACCATCACGTTATGTTTGTATTGTGAATCAAGTTATCTGAGGAGATAAGAGACAGTCATTCTGCAGTTTTACATTCGACTGACCAAATCAAAATGTAAAATGAGCAGTTACAGTCCGGCTGATCTTACTGAGTAATGATCAGTGGTTAAAATGATCTTAAAATGATCTGTTCAGGCCATGACATATTTCCTACAGAAATAAAACATGCTGTCAGAGCCAATCTCCAGTCAGCTGCTGGTTGGCACCACAGCAATACTAATATCATAAGAAGGTAAATTATGCAAACATACATACCTACCAATCAATAATATAAAATACCACAAGTGACTCACAGGCAGAAACAAAGACCCCCATATATTGTCATTTGCTTGACTAATAAGGATTACTTTTTTATTATTATTAAGGATTAAATCTACCCATGGGTTGTAGCCATTGTGACATCACTTCCTGTTGAACAATAATGAGGATCAGCAGGAAGTGGGGAAGATGGGCTGTGTCAGAGCCCTATCTACTGCATCCTGTGTCCGAATAAGAGCCATATCTACTGCATCCTGTGTCCGAATAAGAGCCCTTTCTACTGCATCCTGTGTCCGAATCAGAGCCCTATCTACTGCATCCTGTGTCCGAATCAGAGCCCTATCTACTGCATCCTGTGTCCGAATCAGAGCCCTATCTACTGCATCCTGTGTCCGAATCAGAGCCCTATCTACTGCATCCTGTGTCCGAATCAGAGCCCTATCTACTGAATCCTGTGTCCGAATCAGAGCCCTATCTACTGCATCCTGTGTCCGAATCAGAGCCCTATCTACTGCATCCTGTGTCCGAATCAGAGCCCTATCTACTGCATCCTGTGTCTGAATCAGAGCCCTATCTACTGCATCCTGTGTCCGAATCAGAGCCCTATCTACAGCATCCTGTGTCCGTATCAGAGCCCTATCTACCGCATCCTGTATACTGTATACTGTTTATGAATTAGAGCCTTCCCTTGCTTCAAGGGGGGAATCCCCAAAATGCCAGGATGAAATATGGTAGCCACAACAAGTGGGATTCGGTTCCAATTTAAGAAAGGGGAGGGAGTAATTATATTCCCTCACTCCCTCGTTCATCCTCCCTTCCACCAAGGGTATAAAATGCAAGCTTCCAGAAAGAAGGGAATCCCACAATGCAATGCTCCATACGTGAAGAAGAGCGCATGAGTCAGTGCGCAGCTGTCAAATGGAGGAGGTGATAATTTTTTTGTAGGATTAGTTTGGAAGGTTCATGAATAGTTTGGGGATTAAGAATTGAGAATTTTACTTTGCTAGATCCTTTAGCCTACATGTTTTTGTGTTTGTGTTTTTCAGTGAGGTTTTCTCACAAGAAATCCTGACTAAAGGCGCTGCAAAGACCTGCAATAGTGCTTTTATAAGATCGACTGGTGTGTTTTTATCACTCAAGATTAACGATTATTTATCAACCTTCCAAGATCATCCTATGAATAAAATATTCGTACAGGGAGCATAGGTTGCTATGGAGTAGCACTTCCTGTATGGGTTGCTAGAGCGGTTCAGTTACATTTCGGTTTGTTTCTCATCCATCCTTCCTTGCAGAGCACCTGTTAAGTTTGCTTGTCACAAATATGTGACAGGATCCCTGCTTTGGATACATTAAAAAAAAGAAGAAAAAAAAAGCTCATGTTAAAGTACAGAATCAGAATTATAAAATGGAGTTGAGAGATTGAGATTGAGTAAATATTTCTGGAGATATGACTGTTTGAATATTGTAATTTTTCAAAACACAGTTTTGAGAAAACTGGCTTTAAAGATTCTGTTGTGAATTCTGCCATTTCTCATCATAAAAACCACTCTCAAACCAGGAACTATTGTATGGAATTGGTATATTTGTGTAGTCCGCAACTCAGTGCTTGGTACGATTTGAAGCTTGATTATAATTGTGTTTAAACCATAAATTCATAAAACTATGAAAAAATTAATATATGACGTTTAACCTCTGATTTTGCTTAAAACCCTCATCCTTTTTCATTCTTCCACTTCCCTAATTATTTTGGCATGATTCCCCCATTATCATGTAACTTCAAAACATTGATAACTGCTCTCCCTATTGAAATATAATAATACTTCAAATAGTGCCCATATTTTTTGATATAGCCCTCATCAACAGGGAATTACTTCTTGCCAAGTAGTTATCCCACAATACCTTGCATATGAATGCTTGTCTGCCCCCAAACTAATTTGCATCTGTATCTTGGAGGACTAATGGCAGATTAAAGGATTGTGTCAATACCCTCCCCCTATCTATCATGTGACTGTTTAACATCAGTGGAATGATTTAAGTTGGTAACTGAATGGTGTAAACTGTTGAATACTTGAATAAGTTGAAGGAAAAGAGCTTAATTCACAAACATTATGGTTAAACCACCCTAAGGCATTGTGAGAAGTCAGATCAGTGTCATAATAAAACATTAAGTGCAATTTAAAAAAATCTAAATCAGTGCATTTACTTCAACAAGTCACTGACTAAAGCAGGTTCCCTTGGTGCACAAGGAAAGATATTTATTATTATATTAAAGATTAGCCTACCAATCAACATTGTGGAAATAGTTTCAAAGTGATTGTTTAAAAGGGTGTTTTAAACGCTGTTCGGGGAAAAAATCGAAAATCAAGTAACCTGTGTTATACAGAAATTTCTCACATTTATAATAAGCAAAATATCCTAGTGGTAGTCATATCCGTCGCAATTACAGTATACACGTTTCTCTCTTACAGCTTGAAGAAAACCGGTTTCGATGCATGACTGTTAAAACCATAGACTGTATATAAATACGGACAAAGTCACTGTGACGTCACCCATTGCCTTCCCACAGGGTGCGTCCCAATAGTTGAAAAATGCACCCTCCCTTCCTCCACTACCACCTCCTCAACCCCGTGCTCTGGAAACCGATCTTTGTGTCCTAATCTAATGTTGCTGATTAGGCTACACATTAATTACAAATGGTTGCAAATTGATTAATGTCTTGACGCAAACCGCAATGTCGGGTGCATTGTATACTGTACATGCAACTACTTGTACTCGAAACGTTCAGGCAGTTTTGCATACTTCTGGATAGGAGGCGAGTTGAGGAGAGGAGTGGAGGAAAGGAGGAGAGGAGTGAAGAATATTGGGACGCAGCCCAGATGATCCCTCTGGGGGTACAGGAAGTAAAGACAGCTCAGCAGTAGTGACAATGGGTAAGGCTCAGAGTAAATACCACATAGTATTAATTGGTTATACCACATCTTAATCTCAGGTTATACCACATCCTAACCTCTCCTGTCTCCTGTTTACTCAGCAAGCATGTTATCCTGGATGCAGAGTAATCACTTCTCAGTTATTCACGACTGGAATGGCATGTAGCCTTCATAATCAAGCTGCCATCACTTAAAGGCATCCAACAGCACGGGCAGCTTATAAACAGATGTATAAAAATGCAATGTGTGCTGTGCATGTACTGGGGTGACGAGGCTAGCCGGGAAGTAGCGTGGTTAACTCACTGCATCACATTTTGAGACCAGCGGATGTGGGAAACGCGCTGGTGTTTGATTTACGTAGTAACGGCGACATCTTGTGGTAGATTTGGGGTAATGCGCCTGAAGACACGGTATTTAAAAAAAAAAAAAACAGTGCCCGAAGAATGCAGTGCGGAGATTTTCCTCGAAATCAATTCAAGATAGCCATTGCTTTCGTAGATTTGGAATTCATTTTAGGACATCCTTCTGCGTCAATCAAGTTTGCTACTGAGAGAGAAAATACTGTTAAAGTGCGAAATCTGACACTTGACAATGGAATAAATTTGTCACCGTAGAACAAACTTCAGTAGTTCCGCGCAGTGATGGATGACGTTGATGTATACCTGTTCATTTTTTAAATAGAAGAAGGATACCACTTGAGCAAAGATGCACTCTAAACAACTCAACTGACAAACGTTATCCGATATGAGAATAAATGTAGTAACGTTATCTAATAATAACGCATTGTATTTATGGTATATGGTACTTTTAAACTTCTGTCTACTGTGAACAAGGGGTTCAGTTTCATAGCTCACCTGAAATACGGAGCCCCCCACATCGCCGTGGAGCAAAGTCTTCTCTTTGACCAGCGTCACCTTGGAGTTATTAACACAAATTACACTGACAGAAACAATCTCAGTCACATAAACACAGACCTAAAAATGATAAAAAAATGATACGTTCATTTATGCATTATCAATTTATTCTTAACCCACAATATTCGTTATGTACTGCATACCCTTTGCTGCCATCTCATGTTAAAATGAAAAAATCACAGATGGATAATAACGGCTGCAGGTATTGCACATGAAAAAGTTGTTTGATGAGAAATTACTATATTTCTTAATACAAAAAGTTGTTAACGTTAAATATTATTATTATTATTATTATTATTATGCATTTTATTTACATGTGCCTTTCAAGAAACTCAAGGGGACTGATGAGGGGGAAACTCACCTCAACCACCACCAATGTGCAGCACCCACCTGAGTGATGCAACGGCAGCCATTTTGTGCCAGAATGCTCACCACATATCAGCTGAGGTGGAGAGGGAGAGAACAATTTTTGACCAATTAAAACCGGGGATGATTGGGAGGGCAGGTAAAGAGAGCCAGGATGGGAATTTAGCCAGGATACCAGTGAAACCCCCTGCTCTTTGCGATGAGTTTAATGATCACAGTAAGTCAGCACCTTGTTTTAACGTCTCATCCGAAATATGGCAAATATCAAGATACGCAGTTGGTTAGAGTTCAGAAAACTAGGCATTTGGTGACTTGTCGTATTCAAAATAATGTCCATCCCTGAATATAATGACATCACAATCTAGACTTGCTTCCATGTTCTGGTGTGTAAAACTGTCCCGTAACTCCAGCTTCTACTGGGTATTGGATGAAGCTGCCAAACATTCTCCAGTTTATTGAGATGGGAGCGGGGCGCTCGAGCACTGGGGGGCCATTATAGCTGCTCTGAGGAACATTATGTGTCTTAATGGCTAAATGGTTAAAAAGCCGTTTATTTATCCATGTTTTAGAGACGTGGTGCTTGCTGGCTTCCGTTTGCATTCCAATAAACAGCTGTGGTAATAATGGTAATAATGTTTATGTTTATGTTTATTTAAGGATCCCCATTAGAAGCACATGGGTGTGCCTCTAGTCTCCCTGGGATCCTGAACATAGAAAATAAAATACAGACATGCAAGAAAGTACAAGACACATTAAGATATAAAACCAATCAAGAAGTAAAAGTAAAAAGACACATTAAATATAAAAACAATCAGGCAAGTTAAACAGATACACAAATGAGAAAAATTAAGGATGAAGTAGTAACAGACTTAACATTACAATTAAACATAAAATCAAAAGGGAAATGTTCTTTTGATCATGTGATGTATTTTTACATACCTGCCCATTTCTCCATTTTAGCAAACATAAAATACTTTTTTTTTGTGACAGTTTTTTCTTGTGCCTGTTTTTTAATGATTGTGTTTCCAGTGATTTCTGTGTGTGTTCTCAAATGTTTAAAATGGCTTCCTCTTGCTTCTGTGTGTGTGTGTCTTTTAAATGCTTCCTGAAGGTAAATATAAGAGCATAAACTACAATCAGACAAAGTGCAGTGAGCTGTGGGTGTATCTAACTACAATGTATTTTCACGTCTGGCTGACTGCAGCCACACAGCTGAATCAGGGGCACATTCAAACAGAGCCAAAGGAAGCCTGGCAGTGCCGACATTTCCTTGGCATTCCCACTACAGCTTTGGAATGTTCTGCTGGGAATCAGGCCTGATTAGGCATTCTGTTCTCTCCACCATGTCCTGCTGTGTGAGATTCTACATCACATTTAAATATACCTGAATTTATACAGTATTTGAAAAGACATTTTCTGGCCTATTATTATATAACTATATCCACGTACATCGAAGTCTATAAATTATACCGGTATGTAACAATAAACAAAAATGTCTTCCCCTGAGTGAATGGAATTGATCTGTTCAAAAGGCCATTTTGCGCTGGAC
This sequence comes from Synaphobranchus kaupii, assembly GCA_029718625.1. Lineage (NCBI taxonomy): Eukaryota > Metazoa > Chordata > Actinopteri > Anguilliformes > Synaphobranchidae > Synaphobranchus > Synaphobranchus kaupii. The sequence continues at coordinate 114,879,211 of CM056379.1, read as the reverse complement.
ATCGTTGGTAGATCATCACGCATGTTTACCACTAGGGGTCGCCAAACATCTATGCAAATTCATTTGTGAGGTTAAAATATTCTATTTGTCTGTCGATATCCCTCTGCCGAGACTGTGCAAAAACGAAGAAATCAAAGCTACTGGAACGACGTTAAAGGTTTTATACTGACTAATGTACTTCACTTCCGGCCATATAGGCTAATCAATATTTACATGCCAGTTACAATACGCTAAAAAACTACTTTTCTCTTCTTGACAATTTTCATGTTCATGGTCTTTCTCCATATCTTCCCAATCCCAAGGTATAATTTACCTTATATTAATACACATATTAGTACAGTATTTTCTATATAAAATTAGATAACAGCGTGTAAAATGTTACAAATAAATGGTCACCCTTTATGTTTCAAAAATATACATACAAGTCTGAGGTTATTTCCTCTGTCTAAAACACAATGCAAATATTTCTGATATTTTACAAATTTTACTAGTCTCTTGATATCTTCAGGTTCAGCCACTGAAAAGGCTATTAAATATTGTTTAACATCAGTTAAATGTTGCATCTGTTAAGTTTTATAGTCATCTGCAAGCATTACTAATGTTGCAGTGCTTTTTATTGGATTTACTGGTAAAAACATTGTCAGTACTTTTCTACAAATTCTACAGAAAAGCCATCAGAAATATAGCTGAAAACAATGTTGTTGTTTTTTTTCCTTTTGAGCTTTTCAAAAGCTTGTTTAAAGTTAAACAAACAGGAACACTGCCACCTAGTGCACAAAGGAACACTGCAGCCTAGTGCGCAGTCTAAATCGGGTCGGGAACCTCATCCGAAAAGGGCCGGTGTGGGTGCAGGTTTTTTGTTTTAGCCCAGAACACCTGACACCTGATTCTACTTAACATTGATTGAAGTCTTGATTGAAGACTTGATTGAAGGTGTCTTAGTGCTAAATGAAAAACCTGCACCCACACCAGCCTGTTTTGATTCCCCACCCCTGGTGTAAATACTGTGCTGAGGGGTATACCACGAAGCAGGATTACGGAGTTAGCTGGATAACTGCACTGAGTAAGAGAAGCAGGATTACTGAGTTAGCTGGATAACTGCACTGAGTAAGAGAATTAGGATTACTGAGTTAGCTGGATAACTGCACTGAGTAAAATCTGGAGCAGCTCTTTTTACTTCAGTCCATGATCCAGATTTGGGATAGGTACCGGGTTTTTACTCAGTGCATTTACTCCTGCTTTGTGAAACAGGGCCCTGATTCAAGTTTTATTCTGTGTCTCACCCGTAAACCCAAAATGCAGTACAGCCCCTAAACGGGGTCGGGGCCCACCGCTGGGTCCAGTGTCAGGGGAGAGGATGGGAAGGAAAGGGGTGGGTCACAAGACAAAAGCAAAAAATGTATTTGACTAAAACAAATACTTTTACTAAACATAGCATACATTACACACTTTCCTTCAACACATCTGCCAATTTGAATGTGTCGATAACCACAGGCATACAATTAGTTACAGTGCACATTCAGATGTTTCAATATTAGACATTGACAAAGAACATCACATAAATTATTATAATTATTTAATATATAATTTTTTGAATAATAGGCTATGCTTATTACTTGGGTCGTGGTCTCTGCTCTAACATAAATGCTTTGCGGCTTTGTATCTTTAATAACAACTAGGCCTATTCATATAATCTTAAGCGTGGTGTTGATTTAACCTCCTTATGTGTAACAGTCTTGAAAGAATCCAACCGGACAACTCAATTAATTTGAACCCAGATTGAGTTTTTATCCGACGGAGATTACAAAAAGCATCTGACAGTGTCCGTCTCCACGGGCGCAGGAAGAGTAACGGGCCGCTGGGCGTGGCGCTAGCGGCTGCCGACGGCGTCTGGACGAGGCCCAGAGGGAACGGGGGCCGAGGCGGGCCGGCGCTGCGGCTGGGCAGATCGCTGCACCAACTGCACCGCACCAGGTACCCCTAATCCTATTACATGCCACAGCACTGCCGCGCAGATCCGGGGTCGGCCGCCAGCGCCAAGCCACTGTCGGGGGTCTCCTCCCGCGATTAAGCGCTACGCGCGGGCGGATCGGCTGCAGCAACGGCTCCACCCGCCAAGGAGAGCCCGCGGCAACCAAAGGCTCGCGATTTTGTTTCAACACACACATCATCGCGACTGAAGTTTAAAACATGCAATGAATATGAAGGTAATAGACTAGGCTATAGGCTAGGCTATATATTTATATGTGTGATGAAGTTTCCGTTTTTATTTGTCCCTTCGCTCAAAAACATTTCACGCCATCCTCCGCAGTCTAATTGTGTTTTCTTTGACTCTGGGACGCGGTCAAAATAAAAAAGAATCTTTTGCTCAAGTGGTCTCCTTCTTCTATTAAAAAAATGAACTTTGTAAATGGTGCCATCGGACGTCTTCACATGAAGCTATGTATAAATAATGCAGATGAACTTGGGAAAGACAATATTTATATGGATACCTAAATATAGCCTATAGACAGAAGTCATATCACGCCGATTTCAATGTGTTATGGCGATGTTAACACAAAATGTGATTTTATCACATACATTATGAGTCACCAGATAGATCGTTCCTCTGCAAATCAGTTCTTTATACACTCCTATCCAGTAACAAAACATGTTTTAAAGAGACGGTAAGAAACCCACGGATCTGAAAACGCAGGGAAATTAAAGTAATTCTAATGCGCGCGGCAGTGTAGTATAATGGTTAAGGAACTGTAACTGAAAGGTCGCAGGTTCGATTCCCAGGAAGGACACCACCGCTGTACCCTTGAGCAAGCTACTGCATTGCTTCAGTATATATCCAGCTGTATAAATGGATACTTTGCATAAATGCAAAAAGCTGTGTAAGTCGCTCTGGATAAGATTGTCTGCTAAATGCCTGTAATGTAATGTGTCAATGTCGTGCTGTCCAACACACACTGCTTTTCATAGAGACTACGTGGCTTCATGTCAGAAAAACATGACCTTCAAAATTAGCCAACAGATATGGAATGAAAAAAACCTGTACCTGGGAAAGACAAAATTTCAGATTGTGTGAGAAAAGACACCCTCCAGAACCACCTTTAACTGTCTGCTGCTCATCTAAACTGTCCACAAACAGGTGTACTACACATACATACATGGACACATGGACAGGTGTACTACACACACTGAGCTCTTGTACATATATATATACACACCTCAGGCCTGTTGGGCTAGTGTAGCTAGTGATTGGCCCCGCCAGTGCCTCTGTTTGCCCTTTCCCTGTTGGCATTGCAGGAAGGGCGCCGTAATCCTCCATCCTTTACACAGTGCCCCAATCCCAGAACCAGAACCCCTGTCCTAGCAGACACAAAGGTCATTTACAGTACATTCAATTTTAGGCATTTAGCTGACGCTCTTATCCAGAGCGACTTACAATTAGTGCACAAATAATAGGCCTAGATTCCTTTGAGTACACTGGATGAGAAAGTTGTTAAGTAGGTGAAATGTTCTCTAAATGTAGTGTACTTAAGGTAGAGAGGTTTTTTTTATAGGATAGACAGGAGATGTAGAAGGGGGGAATGGGAATCAGGGTGGAGAAGGGGAGGAGAGGTATTTCCTGAATAGATGGGTCTTCAGGTTACGCTGGAAGGTAGGGAGGGACTCTGCTGTCCTGACTCAGATGGGCGGGTCGTTCCACCATTGAGGGACCAGCGGGGAGAAGAGTTGAGGCCTAGAGGAGAGATGACCAGGCCGTCACAGGGAGGGGAGAGCTAGCGCCCCCGGTGGCAGCAGAGAGTACAGCAAGGGTTGGGGTGTAGGGCTGGACCAAGGCCTGAAGGCCAACACCAGGTCATAAGCAGTTTATAACAGATTATAACAGATTAATTACAGCACAGTACAAATATACGGCTTGTTTATCTTGTTTATCATAAGTTCTTGCAATTTTCCTTTTTTTATTTTAACTTTTATTACATGTTTTTATTTGTAAAGCACTTGGAATACTATAAAAAGTATTTTTCAAAAGTAAAGATTTAAAGGAGGCAGCTTGGTAGAACACTTCGTAATAGGCAGAGAGATAACCTTTATTCTTAAGCATCTCTAATGTCTTTTACCTGCGTTACCTGAGTTCCCTGTGTGTTACCTGCGTTACCTGCGTTACCTCCTCTGAAACTACAGAGAGCAAACAAAGACAGAAAAACACGACCAAAAACACTAACAAGATCCAAAACACTACCTAGGTAACAAAGCAGTGAAGAAGAATAACCTCATGTCAGCATTTTAGCGCAAACATCGCACCTCTCCCTGCGCTCCACACCCTGCCGCTGTAAAAATAAATAAATAAAACAGAGAACATGCGAGGGTGGGAATCTGAAAATTAATAAGAGGGAGAACAGATGCAGCAATGTGCCAGAGGGAGCTTAGCGCAGAGAGAGAAATGTGCGCAGCAGAGAGTCTGCGGGAGGCGGCTGTACAATCAGGAACGGGACGAGAGACGAGCAGCGGGAGAAAAGAGCGGGAAAGGAGAGCAGCCCGCGCGGCTGTCAGAGCGGCGGTAATGAAGCCGCGGGCCGCCGCCAGCGCCCAACCTGTGTTAGCACTTCGGGGCGACGGCGGGCACGGTGCGCCAGGTAGGGGGGCGGGGGAGAGAGGCGCTGGGCGGTGGCCATCTTGTTTCGGGGAGCAGATGGCGGGCGAGGCTGGTAGGGGGAGGGGCTGCTTAGCAGAACTAATCGGACAGTAACGGATAAGGCAGCCGCGAGAGGAGGGGGGGGGGGGCCGCGAGAGGAGGGGGGGGGCGCGAAAGGCCGGCTGCCGGGGGGGGGGGGGGGGGTTGGGGGAGCGCGCATAACGCCGCGATGTTGACGGGGCGCGCCCGTTGGCCTGGGATAAGGCCTCTCCGCTGCGTCTCCTCTCTCTGCCGGAAACCAGACGAGCCACGCCCCGAACACTCCGAACGCTCCCTCTGTTTGACCCCCCACACCCCCCACGCCCCCCACGCCCCCCGCGCCGGACACCGGAGCAGGGCAGCCATTTTGGGGGCGATGCAGAACGTCTCTTTTCCTGCGTTTGAAGTCTGACGGAGGGCAAACCCCTCTGGCTGTATGTTTACAAGAATCTTTTCCCGTTGCTGGGGAAACACTGTGATATATTAATAATAATGACATATTAAGGCATATTTTACCATCAAGCCACACAAAATGTAGTCATTGTACTGAATGTAAAAAAAGATAATTTGAATAGGGATTGAGCAAGTATAAACTAAGATTAGTGGATGCAATTCAGAATTCTTTGAATTTTAGATGTAATTCAGAAAGCCCTTTTGGTGAGAGCCATGTTGAGCAAAATCTGCAAACCAGAAGCATTTGCTTTGCCTGTTCATGCCAGATTCCTGCTAGCGGGTGAAGGATTCATGCGATTTCAGTGCTGGCATCACAGTTTGGAAAAGTTCTGTACACGTCAGGCGTCTCCCACCCCCCCACCTGCAGGGCCGAGGCAGACCCCTAGGGGGCGCTGTGGGGCACGCACAGAGGGGACAGAAAGCTTGTGTCCTGGGGGCAGAACAGGGCTCAAAGCTGTTGGGTGTAGCTGTTTAGGTAGTGCCAGCTCTGCCCAGCGAGAGCGGCCCAGATACTGTGTCTCCGGCTGGCCATACCCCCGCCCCCCCGCGCCCCCCCCCCCCCCCCCCCCCCATTGCTGCCATGGAGGGATGTGACCCATTTGAGGATGGAGGTAGGTCATACTATCCAGGGAAAACTTCTACAGTTTACTGATAATAACTTCCTCCTTAGAGAAGTAGGTCTTCAGAGTATAATTCTCGGTCAACGTGTAATATAGACAAAGGCAGCGAGTGCATGTGAACATTGTGAAAGACCTTTGCAATATTTAAACATTTTTATTATTCAGTTATAAATGGGAGATTTCTGTTTTCCCACAGGAAGTCTGCCTTTCTGAAAATAAAACATTTCCTGTTTCTGCAGCATCCAGGGTGGCAGGACTTAGATTATCCACAGCCTCGACTTCCTTATTCATTTACACACACGACTTTATGCATTACATAATCACTGCAGCTCATATTATGACACATACAGGAATGTGTCTCTCATGAGTCCTCCTGCTTATTAATAAACACAATATTGCCTAATATCTGACATTTCATCAGTTTCATCCAGACTATCCCCAGTTGGAAATACACAATACCATACTGTACCAGTTATATACATAGACACACGTATACAATTTCCTACAGCTAGAATTCAGCCAAAGTGCAGTGGTTAGTCCAGCTCTTTGAGTGAATTATTATTTTTTTTTTTTAACTTGACACAAAATGATTGTATTAATTTCAGTGAGTGGCAGAGCTGTGTGGAAACAGAGTCACGCCCATTCTTGCGAAGAACCACAGCTCACGCATGTCATGCATGTATGTGGACATGCTTTACCTCTTTCATATTTCTTCAGATCTTATTAGCATTTCAGCAGAAATATGAATCAATTCAAATCTGCCCCCTGGATCACCAGTAAAGTAATTTTTTTGTTTTCAGTTTTGTTTGTTTTATAATGGGGGATAACATCCTGCCATTCGCCCTCTTCAACAAACACCTGGACTTTTCTGGGGGATGTTTTTTTGGGATGTGGCAGGACAGCGAGCAGTAACTATTTCTGGCATGTGTGCCAATTTGTACGGATATCAAACATAATTGTATGAATAATTATGAAGACTAATTATACCCTGTATTTAAATACATATTCCAGCCACTGCTTCACAAGTAATGCAGGAATAAAAACAAACAAACACTGGCAAGTAGTAGATTATTGGACATGGAGATGTGAGGATATAGGTTTGGACTGCGCACACACACACACACACACACACACACACACACACACACACACACACACACACACTCTCCCTGTCATTCTCTCTTTTAATCTCGCACTCTCCGAAACTCAAATATGCTTTCCATATTTCTCTTTCTGTCAAATTAGGCTTTAGCTTCACAAATATGTACAACCAAAGAATTCTTCTGTGTAAAAATAAAATATATATTATTTATCACACACACATACAAACAAGGTATATTAGATAAGTTGGTTTGTTGAAGAAACAGTTTATATGATATGCAAAGGGTGCTTATGTTATAACTGAATAATCTTTTAAATTTAAATGAGTCATATGGCAATTAAGCAAACATTCAAATGCAAATTGTCGACTGCAGAGAATCTGGTGGCAGATGTCAGTGGTGGTGTCAACTTCATCTGAGGGAAAATTCCACCAAGCTTGTCTCCCCTCAAGCAATTTGGAAATGTTTAGAACCAAAAAATGAAAGGGTGCAGACATATGTTCTTTGCTGGCAGGGAGGTCCACACTGAGTATAACGGGGCTGGATTATAGCAGCCAAAGCTGACCACAGATCCCAGGCCTTCTCTCTCATCTTCCTACAGCTTCGGAACAAAAGTCGCTACTGGAACTACTACTACTAATGCTACTACTACTGCTGCTGCTACTACTATACTACTATTATTACTATTACTTCTACCACTATTAATAATAATAATAATAATAATAATAATAATAATAATAATAATAATGAAATTATTATTGTACGTCGTTTGGATAAAAGCGTCTGCCAAATTAATGTAATGTAATGTAAAATCTTGACACCACATCAAGCACTCTAATTAGACACATACAAGAAAACGAAATAGACCTTCACAGGGGCACACTGGGAAGTTTGAGATGAACATTCAAAAATAACAAACTTCAAGCTGTTCAAACATAACCAAATGTTACTTTTATTTTTTTTTATGGGGACAAGATGCTGCCTGATTATAGCTGCCCACAAACCAACGGCAGCGCTTAACTCAGTGGGGAATAAAACGTCTACAACTTCATATATATATGTGTGTATGTATATATCAGATCGCTTACGCGTTGCGGCTGGCTGCAGCAATAGATGGTTTTTGCCGTTGACCTTGAGGGGGGCTCGCGTTCCTCGAAGAAAGCAGGAATCTGGCGGTAAACAAAGTTCACTTCTGACAGATGGATTGAATGACAGAGAGGTTGCGCGTGCCAGAATAGCCCTGGCAGCCGAGGAGATGTTCGGAGCGGTCCAACAGGAGAGGAGGTGTGAACAGGTGCGGGGCTGGAGAAGGAAGAGGGAGCAGATGGAGGGAGCCAGAGCCAGTTTAGTTAAAGGAAAAAGGGAGGGAGGGAGGGAGGGAGGGAGCGCGCGGGGAGGGGGGAGGCAGAGGAATGAATTCGGGATCGGGCCAGCCGATGAATGCGCGCTGGATGGAGTGTAAAGAACGCGCGCGGATAGAAATCGCGGGCGAGGGACGAGGGGCGAGTTTTCTCTCACTCTCTTTTTTCACTTTTTTTCTGAGGGTTAAAACCTTAAACTGTCCAAGCCCCTCGAAATTATTTTAATTTCGTTGATCCCCCAGGGGTTATATGACAACTGTATCCCTTCGCACGGAATTCTAGTTATCATCGAAAGGGGAGAAATCTGTACTCACGCGCAGGACCGTTTAAACCAGTAAAATATACTGCAGTTCCTTATTTAAGACAAATATGGAGAAAGTCGTTTTGTATTTACAATACTTTAAATTAATGTATACGTTTAATAGTCCTAAATTTGGCTATAGATTAAAACTATACTGTATTCTATAATTGTGAACCTAGTGTACTGGTTGTAGTTTCTGAAAAATAATTTCTTGTTCAGTTCATAAAATTTTCTCACTGTTCTACCTGGAGCCAATTCAAGCATAAAAACAATGTCAACACCGGAGATTGACTTCCTGAAGTGACATTCAGCATCACCTGATTTTACAAACAACTCCCAAAGCTTCCTGTGAGTTATAGTTTACCCTTCTGAGTCGTAGTCTATGCGACTCCAACATAAAGACAAGCTCCATCCTACAGACAAACCATGTCTTTTTTCCCCTTACGGGAAATGTTTGTAAATCCTCCGGTGGCAAATCCTGCATTAGGAAATTAAGAAGTAATTTACCCTTTCACTGCTTTCTCCTGGTTACATTTATGCTCTGTCTATATTCCATATTTATTCTCATGTCTCTATACTGTGGTACAACTTCACCCTGTGCAACCAACCCTGTAACACCCTGTTCTTTAGCTTACAGGACTGTGCATTACAGCGCTCTGTAACACCCTGTTCTTTGGCTTGGCGGACTGTGCATTACAGCGCTCTGTAACACCCTGTTCTTTGGCTTGGCGGACTGTGCCTAACGGCGGCTCTTTCGTGCAGAATGCAGCAGCCAGGAGGGCTTACCACAGGCTGCTCAGAGCACACGCCCGTGTTTAGGCCACTACACTGACTCCTTTTTCATTTTGGGGGGTGGATATAAGGTCTTAGTCACTGCCTGTTGAGCACACTGTGTTCCTGGTTGTGCTGTGTGTGTGTGTGTGTGTGTGTGTGTGTGTGTGTGTGTGTGTGTGTGTGTGTGTGTGTGGGCGTGTGTATGTGTGTGTGTGTGTGTGTGTGTGTGTGTGTGTGTGTGTGTGTGTGTGTGTGTGTGGGCGTGTGTGTGTGTGTGTGCGCGTGTGTGCGTGTGTGTGTGTGTGTGTGTGGGGCGTGTGTGTGTATGTGTGTGTGTGTGTGTGTGTGTGTGTGGGCGTGTGTGTGTGTGTGTGTGTGGGCGTGTGTGTGTGTGTGTGTGTGTGTGTGTGGGAGGTTTAGTTGTTCTGTGCCTTAAC
>CM056379.1:114793606-114868999 GCA_029718625.1 Synaphobranchus kaupii | reverse complement strand
GTAATATCATGATTTTATTTATAAAGGGAGGCACCATGTAACCTGATGTTGTGCTAAGGTAATCCGTCATAAAAAAATGCTAAATGCAATCAAACGATACATATTTTAAAAACGAGACAAAACATATTTTAAAAACTTATTCAAAACAGTAATAAAATATACAAAAGAGTTTTATTTCAACAACAGGTGCACCGTTCACCGTAGTCGTAGTCCTGTAGGAAATGGAGGGGCTCAAAATAAAGGATTGTCCCAGAATTCATGTAGAACATCGGGTCATGTGACCTCAGAGCACATTTTGGGTAATCATAGGATCTGAGCTTTGCTTCAAACTCGTATAGATTCTTCTTCACAAAACTTTCTACTGGCTGTGTCTTTCTCGCGCTAATTGGTCGACAAACAGCTTCTGTAAAACTCCCCCACCCCACACACACACACTCAGACACACACGCACCCCCTCCCGGACACAGACTGTGACAAATGTGTGTTAGAGAAGGCTGCATGGGGCTGAGTATCCTGCTGGGTTGTGGTGTGGCGGGTGTTTGAGGCCTCTGTTCAAGCGCAGTAGGAGCCCTGCTTTTCCTCCCAGGCTCCCAGGCCCACCCAACACCCTATTTTCACACACCAGACGACAGCGGTCACTTTGGAGCCTCGCGGATACCCATGCCATGTGTGAAAAAAGTTTGTGCGGTTAATTAAACAGAATGTGGCTTGTGTAACTTTTTGTGGTTGTGCGTGTGTGTGTGTGTGCGTGTCATTTTTCTGCCTCTTCAGTGATGTTTTTTGGCTCATAAGAACAGATTAAATTGGTGTTTATTCGAATGTGCAGAACAAAGATTTCAGTGTCAGTAGATTGAGTATCCATTTGCTTGCCAACTATAAAAACTTCTGAAAGTCTAAATTACACATAATTGGCATCTTTATGCATATCCACATAAGACTGAACCTACATGAGCACCGTCACCATATTCCTTCATAACATATACTTCAGATTTTATACAATATACAGTGTACACACACACACACACACACACACACACACACACACACACATGGTGGAATGCAACAATTAAGTAGCACTGTGTTAGTGAGGTGCTGTTCAACACCCTACCAATGAAATAAAAGCACAATCAAAAGGAAACATTCAGTAGAAGTTGTTTCAATATTTCTGCTCTTAGCTGGAGGAGAGATCAGGACTCTGGGCACAGCAGTGAAGCATCTCAGTCCAGCTGAATGAAGGTGATGCTTCAGCTTCTGAGACCTGGTATGGAAGGTGATAACTCCCTAGAGGTAACTCCCACAATACGGCTGGAACAACCAGACGCCCCACAGAGCCAGGTGCTGTTCTGTGTCATGCTTTAGGTCTCTCTCACCTTCTCAATCTCCCTACAACCCCGGCAACACAACATTCCAGCCCCGGCAACACAGCATTCTGGCCCGGCGACATAACATTCCGGCCCCGGCAACACAGAGGCAGAGAGAGGATCAATCAGAAACCAGCGCTCCTGTCCTGCCCCACCTCACCCGACACTGCCCCACCCCACCTCACTGCTGGGGGGGGGGGGGGGGCAGGACAGCATCAGGGAACACCTGGAAGGTTTGGCTGGGGGAGGGGAGGGGAGCAGGTGCAGGCGCATTAGTTAGCGGTAAGAGCTGCACTCCGTCTGCGCTGATCTCACATCTGCCGCACCATCTGGATCCCCGAGATTATTTACCTGCGTGAGGAAACTCTGATGAGACAAAGCACAGGGAAGACAAAAGGCCCGGGTTTGGCTGCCTGGCTCCGCGGAGCACACACACACACACACGCACACACACACACGCACACGCACACGCACACGCACACGCACACACACACGCGCACACACACACACGCACACGCACGCACACACACACGCACACGCACACGCGCACACACACGCGCACACACACACACGCACACGCACATGCACACGCACACACACACGCACACGCACACGCACACGCACGCACACACACACACACGTTTCAGAGAGTCCAGCAGGGATGTTTCTCAGGATGCTGTTATTAGACCTCTCATTTCTCCACACAGATAAGGGCTGCTCACACAGGTAAGGGCTGCTCACACAGATAAGGGCTGCTCACACAGGTAAGGGCTGCTCACACAGATAAGGGCTGTTCACACAGGTAAGGGCTGCTCACACAGATAAGGGCTGTTCACACAGGTAAGGGCTGCTCACACAGGTAACGGCTGCTCACACAGGTAAGGGCTGTTTTTACAGAGTGTGTCTCTTTCCCTGATCTGTCTGCTTTTCATTCATTTAGAGATTTGTGCATCTTTGCTTTGTTTCTGGAGCTGCAGAAATGGAACACACATGATGCATTATATAGTAAACATATTTTAAAAAAAATCATGAAACGTACTTCAGAGAAATGCATTAGAGCTGCACTCGTTCAGATATTTGCCCATGTACTGAAGCCTTTCATTATATCTTATGAACATCATAATATAATCATAATATACTTCTTTATCTATAATGCAGTTTGGTTTCCTTTGGGAGGGGCACTCCAGACTCGCGGGGGGGGGGGGGGGGGAGCTCTGGCTCTATTTAAAGGGGAGGGGGGGGGGGGGGGGGGGGGGTATGCGGAGGATCCTGGCGCGAGGCCCAACGTGGGCGTGAGTGTGACCACCACTAGGCCTGGCACCCCTCCTCCCCCGCCCCAGATGCCACATATTGTCCCACACCCACCTTGTCGAACCCCTGGCATAGAGCTCGCTATCTCACGCTGACACTGGGAGAGAAGCTAAACTTTAGCGTTTATATTATTAATTATTATTATTATTATTAATCATTTCTTTTCATGTGAAAAGTGAGCAGCTTGCAGTTTGCGTGGGGGAAGAGAGGTCTGTGTCCACCCAGCGCCCACACGTACTGATCTGAGATCAGTCCAGGGCTTGTCTGAGGGAGGGGTCCCCGACCTTTTTGGGGGCATCAGTTGAAGATGATTCTACTTCTGTTTGTTTCGACATTTATTTATTGCAGATCTTTTGCTTTTCGTGTCAAATTTGGATTGTTGCTAACTTTCAGGCCTACCTCTTAGCTGTATCAGTGTCCTACGACAGCTCAGGACTGTGCAGTCAAGCTCCTGTTCTCCGTACGGCTGAATGCGCTGCCTGTGACTGCTCCAGGACATATGCTGTGCTATTACCTCACACTCTCACACACACTCACACTCACACTCACACACACACACGCACACACACACACACACACACACACACACACACACACACACACACACACACACACACCAATGTATGACTATTCTGACAATTCACATTCATGACTATCCACATATTTACATCTTTATTATATTCATTTTTAGCGGACACTCTAATGCAGAGTGATGCGCACAAACACAGTAGAAAGTTTAGTTTTAAATCTGTTAGAGTTTAATTAACACTGGATACCCAAGTTATCAGTGTCACAACCCAAAAAAGTCATTACATCAGCCTACAGCATGACACACATGTGCGAGAGAGATTTCTAAAGATTTTAACACATTTCAGCACATTTTTGGGAATCAGTGTCAGTAAATGCATGAAGGCAGCTGTGTGGTGCGAGTTCTGGATTTGATACCAGAAACTGCTTTACTCTTCAATCCACAGACAGGGATACAATCGATAGGACTGACGGTGATGGCCGTGGTTGATTGATTGATTGATAATTTATTTGATAAAATTAAAACACAATACACAGATCTGCATAGCCTATGTATGAGGATATCGCAATAAAGTCGCATGACTTATTTCCATTGCGGTCCGGTAGACTGTATGGATAGATTCACACAGCAACGCGTTATTACCTTTTGAGGTTCATGTCTCGGACTATTTCATACGCATTTCGCGCGTAACCAAAGTAGTAGTACTCAGCAGTAGAACTTTGGCACAATAGGGTCATCTGCGACATAAATAGGACGTCACTCTTCTAAAATATACGTTCAAATTTGTGTTTCTGGAGCGTAGGTTGAGAGGAAGTATAGCAAAATGAAATGCTCCATCTAGAACGAAAGTTTAAAACTTAGGAAGAATTATATCAATAATACATTGTTTTCCTCCAAACTTCGCTTTCTGGGGACGGCGCGAGGGTAGCGAGCCTTAGCACCCGGAGGAGTTGAAGGTGTACGTGTTAATAAGCTGGTGCAAATGGGTTTAATATACATGCAAATAACTCGGGCCCCGCCTCAGTTATTCTTCATCGGGCACAATCTGTGCAGCGAAGAGCCGCGGCGGCGCGGCGCGGCGCGAGCGATAACATTTGGAAAACCAGCTTGATTTATTTTTATGTCGTGGGTAAAGCGCCAAGCAACACAGGGGTTTTAGCACATAACGTTTGGCTCCGTTAGTTATTAAATTATTATTTTTTGCCTGGTGTTGGGGGTTAGGGCGGGGGAGGCGGGGAAAAAACTATGAATCAGAAGTATGCATATGCGTGGTGTTACTTCTCGTTTCATCCTTACGATAATTTTCGCTTGAAGCTTTATCGTCTAGCCTACTCGTTTTTATGTGCCGTACCAATAATTAGACACCTTCTCCGTCACATTTGAAATGCATATTTATTCTGCACACATTTTTAACAGTGTTTCTTGTCAGAAATTATGTTCCAATAAAATCATATTTTAATAGGGCTCACTTTACGTGGCAACATATGATAGAAAAAGACCGAAGTATCAAAATAATGTAAACCTTATTGTAACTATATTTTACAACAATTTCCAACGGTCAGTGGATTTCTGATTGTTTTCCTCTTTACCAATAAAGGGACTATACAGTAAAAATACCTCCAGACTTGTACTTTCATTGAAAGTAATTATTAAAAAAGTTCGAATTACGCCTAACTATTCATTTATGATTTACTAAACCGTAATAAAAACAACACAGCTGAAATATTATACACTTATGAAAGGTTCTAGAATTAAGATGAATTTCTAATAATTTTGACTCTACTATTAAAGTTGCCGGACATCAAGTTAATACATTTTTCTATTTGAGTTTATATTCCCTGATATTTACTGTAAATAAGACTAAGTAGCCTAGTTGTGCTGAATAAAACTAGGATCTCATTCCTGACATATATACTTACAGCTGCACTACTGTATGTAATTAAACTTCGTTTAGCAGAATCAATACAGAGAGGACGACTGCATTCATGCTCCGTAGGGAATAGTATCTCAACGGAAAATGAATAGGTGCATTCACTGAGGGAAAAAATTCTCAATATTCACTGCAATTACTCTTTAGCAAATATCCAAACGCATCTATCTAAATAACTTCCGGGGTTACCAGCTTCTTGTTATGTTACCGTTTATTTTCCTGCCTGTTTTCGCCAAATGTTTGACCATTTATTTTAGATGTATGAAACATTCTGAAGACAATTGGGTAATTTGTTTATAATTATTTGATGTCATTTGAAAATCTTCATTGCCATTAAACTTTTAGCTAAATTATCCTTTAAAATACATTAATTATTCTATTATTATTCTATATGTAAATTAAAAACATGTATTGAATAAGAACCCACATATGACAATAAAACAATTCAATATTGTGTTTGGAGTAAATCTTTAATATTAATAACAGCAATAATAATAATAATAATAATAACAATAATAATAATAATAATATTTAAGAAAAAAAACTATTCTATTCATGCCATAAATGTTTTTTATAAAGAAATTCAGTTTAAATGTATGAATAAGGTATTATATTTACTGAATGGACTAAGCAGAAGACATGGGAGATGTAAATTATAGGTACAGTATGGATATCCTACATGCCGTATCTATCTAATAACACAGGTTGATGGAAACGGTCCTTGGTTTCATCCTGCTGTGTAAATCATCATACTGAGCGTCATATTAGGAAAACAGAACATTCTGAGAGAGGAATGGAGGATTCTGGGGGGTCCATCGGTTCAGAATTGGGGAACTCAGTGGCAGTCGATGAAAAACTAAAATATGAGGTGGTACAGACACCTGTGAAATATGGAGGAAAACATGCGTTATTCTAGCGGGGCTCAGAGGGTAATTAATATTAATCAAAAGGGACAATTAGCTAAAGTAATTTTTCTCTCAATCTACAAGTAGCCGACTCAGTTACAATGCTGCCGCGACAACTTCCTTTATGAACATTATTATTCTTATAATTTTTTTTACCCATTTTTGATCTTTGTCAAATGTGGAACCCAAACACTTTACTTTGCTTTATACATTTATTCTGTTTCCATGTATATGAGCAGTGAGAGGCCCCATACAAACCGTGAAAATAAACAAGCTGCCGGCTGGTTAAAACCTTTCTGGTGACACTGCACGCAGCAGCTCGTAGATCCTTTACAGGAGCCCTATATCTTAAAAGCACTGGAGCTTTCTCCCTCAACCATAACGTGCTATTCATTCAGTGCCTTTCACTCATTATTATTATTATTATTATTATTCCCCCACCCCACCTGAAGCCCCCCAGGGCCCTGGCAGGGGAGGCAGCAGTGTACAAGCAGATGTGCTGTTAAATCTACAGGCTTGTGCCAGCCATATGGCGGCCTAAGGAGGGCTGGTTAGAGCGTCTGGTGGAGCGGAGCAGAGCTGGGGCTCCATGTGTGCACTGAGCGCGTGCAGTAGTTTGAGCTGTGAGGAGGAGGACGAGCAGGAGGAGGAAGAGGAGGGGGGGGGGGGATTGTGTAATGGAACAAATGGTCTTGCGTGTGTGTGTGCGTGTACGGGACGGGGGGCCAGCAGGACCCCTCCCCCAGGCTGGGGTGGATGGATGGGGGGGGGGGGGGGGCATCTGGCTCCTTATTCTCTCCTCTTCTCTCATCCCAACATTTTATCTTGCCGTCCTCCTTTAAATGTCCCCCCTCTCCCCTGGACACTCGCAACAGAGGACACAGCAGAAAGAAGAAAAGACACAAACTTTGTGTTCAGTTGTCGGAGGGTGAGTGTGTGTGTGTGTGTTGGTGGTTGGGGGGGGGGGGTTCAGAAGTCTAACCTGTGCAGTGGTGTACACACACTTGTCTGTAAAGGTGGAAATAGGGACCATCCCCCCCTATCACCTTGCCTTGTGGAGGACAGTAGGTCCAGCAGTTTGCGGTAGGAATGATATAAAAAACTACAGAAAAAAAAAATCAGATTTAGTTGAATTCCCAATTTGTAAAACGAGAACTTCTCAAGGATTAAACGTGCTCAGAAATCAGTCACACCATAGTAATGTCATTATAAACATAGTAAGCTCAGTCTTTCTTTTGTAGATACGAGTAGAAAAACTAAAAAAATCTGTAGAACACCCTCCTTTGAATCTGGATATCACGTTTAAAGTGAAGCAGCTCAGTTCAGCTTGTTTGCTTTTTTAAATTGTCCATATCTTGAATCAATACAATGGAGTACAGTTTGGTAAAATAAAAAATAATTAAAAAAACGGATTTAAATAAATAAATAAAAAATACACGAAAAATCTACAGCTAGGTGGCGCCGCAGAGCCAATCACCAGCGTTGTCGAATGGCTCCGCTCCATCCAGCTTGACTGAGTTGCCAGGGGCGACGGAGATTTACAAGACGGGCACACGCGGCAGCGGCTTAAAAACTTTAAAACCTCTAGTTTCCTCAAGGCAAAAATCTGCAGAAGGCGCATCAACCGCTCCGCTGCGTGGTCAGCATGTCGTCTGAAGTGGTAATAGGAGTAAATTTTAAACTTTTTCTCCGCTATAAGAACAAAATTACTGCTTTTACCATCTGAATACGAAGCTGAAGAACGTTTCAAAATAGTCATCTCACGCGTGTATTAGCTACTTTTATTTACACATTATAACAAAGTAAACGTATATAATTCGCTATTAAACAGTAAATTTAAACACGAAATGAACGGAACATTAAAAACGACACAAAAACAGAGACGCCACATCTTCAAAGGAATGTGTGGAAGGCGCAAAACAGCGATACCCAGACGAATTAAATCTAAAATAGCAGCAGTAGCCTACCTGACAAACTAAAGATGAAAACTAAAATAGAAAAAGCAAAGACGATGTCACACGATGCTTCACAACGGACATTTTTCCAGAGGTAAGCAAAAAACCAAGGTTAATTTGGGGGGGAAACTGGAAAAATGATTCCTCACTTAAGAGCCAATTGAGCTGGGGCAATAAGGGGATGCAGAAAGGATTGGCTAAAAAAAAAAAACTTACCAGAGAAAACAGCCCAGTGTTCCTAAGAATGACTGGTAAGATTCAAGGTTTGTGATTACCTGTCTCAGGTGACAGAGAGAGCAAATTTAGGAGCCAGGAGGTGAAGCAGACTAGACTGATGCAGTAATTACCAGTTAATTGTATAAGTGGGAATCCACTGTGGCTTACCCAGACCAGAGCGCTGAACAGCTGCTTTAATTGAACTCTTTAGCATTTCTGAAGAGACCAGTGCAGCGCTGGAGTCCGCACATAATATAACATCCAAGAGGAATACCTCACTTCCAAAAAAAACTGCTTTAAAACGCTCGCTCTGTTTAGCAAACAGGAAGGCCCAATTTCAATGTCCGCCCTCACAGCGAGGGCTCAGGGCGGTCCCACTGGGTGCATCCCAATGCTCGAAAAATGCATCCTCCTTTCCTCCACTACCACCTCCTCTCCTCCGTGCCCCGGAAACCGATCGTTGTGTCCTAATCTCATTTTACACACACACACACACACACACACACACACACACACACACACACACACACACACACACACACACACACACACACACACACACACACACACACACACACACACACACACACACACACACACACACACACACTTGTGTTACTCCATTAGAGGCCCCCCTAACCAGCTCCAGGGAAGTGGGGCAATTATCTGCAAGAGTTGCTTTGTTTATGTTTTGCAGAACACGGGGGTCAAACTGCCGGGGGGTGGGGGTGGGGGGGGGGGTGCCATGGAAACCAGTGAAGGGCTTTTGACGCGCACTCAGGGGTTGTGTGGCTCTTTGGGCCCTGTAGGGCACGGGGATCACAGTTTTCGGGATGACGTATACATTACATTACAGGCATTTAGCAGACGCTCTTATCCAGAGCGACTTACAACTTTTTAGCATTTCTTTTACATATATTATCCAATTATACAGCTGGATATATACTGAAGCAATTCGGGTTAAGTACTTTGTTCAAGGGTACAACGGCAGTGTCCTACCTGGGAATCGAACCTGCAACCTTTCAGTTACAAGGCTAGTGCCTTAACCATTATACTACAGTACTGCCGTATACATAAATGTAGGAACCCAAAGGTTGAACAGCCAACTTACTAACGCTAACATTTAGTATTTAACCCGTGTGGTTACTAATGCTAACGTTTAGTGTTTAACCCGTATGGTTACTAATGCTAACGTTTAGTATTTAACCCGTATGGTTACTAATGCTAACGTTTAGTGTTTAACCCGTGTGGTTACACACCTGTCTCTGGAAGTGTAACAGGTTTTATTATCATAACACGTAGGAAATTTCACTCAATGATGTATTTACAGTTTTTCTCAATTGTTTAGACACATTTTCTGAAATGAAAACTCATTTCTCAAAATTATAAACACAAAACCCACACGGTCAACTCTCTCTGCAAAACTTCATGTATCTCTTGTCAAAATCAAGCACTATTTTCAAAACCACACACTCTCATCCCAAAATTGCATTTTTCCTTCGAATAATAAACACAAGTCAACAAATTAATACAAATTATAAATGCCAATTACACACTGGTGTAAAAAATGAAAGACACTATTACCATTATATTACTTAGGCGTCAATATTGTTAGAGTGTACTGGCCAACTCAAATATTGTTATTTTTTATTTTTCCAAATTACAAAAATGTAGTAGAGAGTAAAATAAAAACAAACAGGAGAAAATGAAAAAAACAAATACTGTACTGGGAGTAAACAAAAAATGTTAAATCAAAAATAAATTAGTCTGGTCTCTGCTCTTGATCAGGCCACATATTCTCATGTACATCACACATTATATTTTCTCTGGCCAAGCAGTGGGAGAAGTGTCTTTTGGAATGACACAGCCACCCTTGGCATGACTGAGAAATGAAAAGGCAATGGTTTCATTGAACCAACTTCGAAACACAGCATCACAGTGGAAACTCATCTTGTCCCATATGACAACACGTGTGAGCTGCTCTGGTCTATCTTGTGTGTGTGTATGTGTGTGCACGTGTGTGCGTGTATACAGTCATGGACGAAAGTGTTGGCACCCCCTGTAAAGATGAGCAAAAAGGGTTATAAAAAATTCACCGTTTGGTGAATTAGCTTAATCTCACACTGAAAAACAAGAAGAATCCAACCTTTAATTGACGTTAATTTATTATGAGAAAAAAAAAATCCCACATCAAGAAATAATGATTTTTAACAAAACCACGTTGGCCACAATTATTGGCACCCCTGCATTTATATATAGAATAAAGTAATAATTTTTAATATTTGGTCACATATCCTTTGCATGCCATGACTTCCTGATGTCTGTGACCCAACAACATCAAAAGACTCTTGATATCTTATTTTCTGGTACTCTTACAAGCGATACTATAACATCTCTGCATTTGAATGGATCTCTATGGGAATTGGGGGGTGGGTCTAGATTTAGCTGTAAATTACACTGGAACAGTATGGAACACATGGTTGGCTAAATGGCTGTAAGTCAGCAAGGGTCTGACGTATCAAACAAGCTTTAATCCATCACTCTGTTGCCAGATATGCAGTAGATATGGATGAATAACTTGAAGGGTTTCTTCTCCTGACTTATTTTTCCATAGAGTTCAATAGGAAAATTTGTCAGGAGAAACAACCCTTAAAGTGATCCATCCATATCTACTGCATATCTGGCAGCAGAGTGATTGTTTAAGGCTTGTTTGATACCTCAGACGCTTGTTGACTTACAGCCATTTTACCAACCATGTATTCCATACTGTTCCAGCATAATTTACAGCTAAATCTAGTCCCACCCCCCAATTCCCATAGAGATCCATTCAAATGCAGAGATGTTATAGTATCGCTTGTAAGAGTACCAGAAAATAAGATATCAAGAGTCTTTTGATGTTGTTGGGTCACAGACATCAGGAAGTCATGGCATGCAAAGGATATGTGACCAAATATTAAAAATTATTACTTTATTCTATATATAAATGCAGGGGTGCCAATAATTGTGGCCAATGTGGTTTTGTTAAAAATAATTATTTCTTGATGTGGGATTTTTTTTTCTCATAATAAATTAATGTCAATTAAAGGTTGGATTCTTCTTGTTTTTTCAGTGTGAGATTAAGCTAATTCACCAAACGGTGAATTTTTTATAACCCTTTTTGCTCATCTTTACAGGGGGGTGCCAACACTTTCGTCCATGACTGTATGTGTGTGTTTCTGTGTGTATGTGCATGTGTGTGTGTCTGTGAGTGTGTGTGGAGCTAATTTCTGCAGCACTGTGAAAGGCATATTGCCCCCGTGTTTCAGGTTCTCTTTACAGTAAGGCTGGTAAGATGCTAAGACCGTGCTTAGCTACTCTGAGCTGCAGAGGGGACAGGCTTTCCCGTATTTGCTCCATATTGGGGTCGCTTCGGTACGTACATGAGGGATACTGTCAGCTTAGCTTGTGCACACTATGATGTCTGTCCTGTGGTCCCCTTGTAGTAGTATAAATTAGGTACTCTGCAGTACAGGAATCACTGAGTATTGATATGTTACAGTAAATAACAATAGAGCAACAATAGGTCTACCTATTCTCATTTCTAAATGTTCGTCATCTGTTCTCCACATACAGGAGAGCTCACATTTTGCCTTTTTATTTGTGCTAATATTGCTGATTGAATAATTAAATCAACTAGTGTTTTACCTGTGAAGAATGTGTGTGTTAATTGATATTGGAGTTTACAGTTTTTAATGGCAGTGTTTTTCATGTGAAAACAAAACATATATGTACTTTTTGAAAATTGTGCCGAAAACAATTGAATACATTTCAAGTGTTAAAGAGACTGACATTTGTGTTAAAACAAGCAAAATAGTGCTTATAATTTTGAAAGGATTGTCTATCTGTTGGCATATGTTTTATTTATAGGGTCACAATGCCAATTTTAGTGCCTAAACAATTGAGAAAAACTGTAAAAACTACTTAAATGCTCAAATTAATTAGGCGAGAAGATGCCCAATCCATTTTAATAAACATTTAACAACAGAGTCACTGTTTCTGTAGCCTGGCTATTAGAGTCACTGTTTCTGTAGCCTGGCTATTAGAGTCACTGTTTCTGTAGCCTGGCTATTAGAGTCACTGTTTCTGTAGCCTGGCTATTAGAGTCACTGTTTCTGTAGCCTGGCTATTAGAGTCACTGTTTCTGTAGCCTAGCGTCAGTTATCCCAGCAGACAGCAGATGGAGGCCTGTCCTCCGGCCGCTTAGCAGGAGAGCCCCGCCTGTGGCGCACAATGCCGTGGGCTCCGCTTGGCCAGCGGGGGGCGCTGGCAGAGGGCAGCAGCAGGATGGCGAGGCCACGCCCGACTGCTAAGCTGCAGAAGAAACCTAATTAAGCAGAGTGCCAGCGGATGTGGGGAGGTTATTGGATTTAGCCCTTTGGCTGCTGGATGGGGGTCTAATTGAATCAGACCCCTGTAGGGAACGCCATCTTACACAAGCTTTTATTTTATTCAGTCCTGCCCTTTGGATACAATACAATACATTCACCTCCCTCCCTCCCTCCCTCTCTCTCTCTGTTAGGGTGAGGCTTTGGTTGTAAGAACATTTGAGGTGGCACAGAAGTACAGATTAAGGTTAATGGCATTGTCCCAACAGTTCAGCACAGAATCTTTTCAGTGGAACAGGAGTCTAGAAAGATGCTCTACAATACAGTCCAGTCAAAGATGCTCTACAATACAGTCCAGTCAAAGATGCTCTACAATACAGTCCAGTCAAAGATGCTCTACAATACAGGCCAGTCAAAGATGCTCTACAATACAGACCAGTCAAAGATGCTCTACAATACAGGCCAGTCAAAGATGCTCTACAATACAGACCAGTCAAAGATGCTCTACAATACAGGCCAGTCAAAGATGCTCTACAATAAGGGCCAGTCAAAGATGCTCTACAATACAGGCCAGTCAAAGATGCTCTACAATACAGACCAGTCAAAGATGCACTACAATAAGGGCCAGTCAAAGATGCTCTACAATACAGGCCAGTCAAAGATGCTCTACAGTAAGGGCCAGTCAAAGATGCTCTACAATACAGGCCAGTCAAAGGGGGACTTCAGTGACTTCTTGCATATTGTTCAGCTTCAGTGCACATTTTCGATTGGCCAAAACCGTCTTTGTGTGTGATGAAGGATATTTTAGACGTCTAGGCTGTGTCCGAATCAGAACCCTATCTACTGCGCCCTGTCTCCTGCGAAGAGTGCACTGGCAGAAGTGTGCTGTTTAATGTGCACTGTTTAGCAGGATGCGAAAAATATCCGCTATACTATTTCCAAACCATACTGTGGAAGTGTCGTAAGTAGGTCATAAGACATCCCACCAGTGTTGCCATGTCCGCGGTTTTACAGCTAAATTGGGATACTTTCAAAGTGCAGTCACGGGTAAAAATAAAAAGTTGCAAAGCACGGACTTATTTTAAAAAGTAAAAACATGATGATTTCGATTTAAAATACTGTTTCGGTTGAAAATAGCCTATAAATTGGCTAGTTTTGAGTTGCCATTTGGCTGGAAAGTCTTACAAGATCTGGCAACCCAGTGCCCCACTCTTGCGCTGCCATGTCACGTGTTGTTTTTGTTGTATTTGATGGTTAACGTCAGCGAAGCTGCGCCTCATTTTTCAAAAACAAAACTTCACGTCATATTCATGTGACCAAAATGTTTGTGTACTTCTTGAAAAGTGTGCTCCCGAATGTACTCAGCGAAACCCCGGAAGTAAGTGTGTCATCCGGGTGTTTGAAGTATACTGCAATTTGAAAAAAATTTGCGTACTCTACAACTTTCTCGCCCTATCTACTCACCAAGGCTACTCAACAGTGTGGAAGAGTGCTGATTCGGACACGGCCATAGTGTCTGCAGGTTAGTGTGATTTCCTTTCAATCAGCAGCTGATTTGGCCATTGGCCAATCAGTGACTTAAATTAAGCTCATAAGGATGAACACAGCCTGTACAAAGGACTCTTTTTGGGGGGGGGGGGGGTGATGATCTGGTTCTCTCTGCAGGTTTCTTAGCTGGGGGGTGTGCGTGAGTTATGCCAGGGTCTGGGGGGGGGGGGGGGATGTGGCAGCAGCTCTACCCCCCAGGGTTGCAGAAGGGCTGGACCCCCCCCCCGAACACTGTCACTGCCCTACAGGCAGAGGGCATCTGTCACCCCACCCCCCCATCCCCTACCCCAACCCCTATCCCCTACCCCAACCCCTATCCCGTACCTCTGGTAAACCCCCACCTGTATAGAGCATGGAATGATGACTTTAGTGGAGACCAGTGAACAGATAATAAACTCAGAACATTTACCGAGTTGGATGATCAGACTGTTTCTGGGGTTAATTTAATATCTCACATATAACATATGCTGTCTTTGTTTATGATATTTTTGCTTTCTGGCTCAAAGCTATGCAGCTCCCATGGGAATCACCCTATGAACAGATCTTCACACACAAACCTGCCCATGTTTCAGTGCTGTAAAGAGAATGAAATATTCCCATTGAGCTAAACGTAGATAATAATCAAGTTGCATATTTAAGAGGAACCCAAAGCTCTACATCTAGGCTGTGGCCCTGAATATTGCTTCCAGTTGAGTCATTTCAATAAATCACATAAAAATGAACAGTGTTATTATTTGAGAGACAGGAAATGAGAAAAGGGCCGGCAGACGGAACAGATTGACATAGTGCTTTATTTCAGCAGTCGTTAAGAGTAAAATAATGTGCACATTGCTATCATACATTTACCTGTAAAAATACTAAGGATGTACAGTGTACAAAAACAGCTTCTTGCAGATCATTTTTCACATCCTTGTGGGTCCTATATGCAAGGAAATAAAACATTTTTTTTTATTTTATTCTTTTAAATATGACTAATACAAGTGTATTCTTTTTTTCCCCTTGGGTTTGAGCCTCTCAGATGATAGGATCTCAACACGGAACTCTTAACAGAGCTAGCAAGGTCAAGAAATGTCACAAACTCTAAAGCTACATGGACGTAAAACTCATTACAAGTGGGTTACCCCCCCCCCCCCCACCCCACCCCACCCCACCCCACCCCAACCCCCCAAAGACTTTTTTTTTCTTTTTCTTTAAATAAATACTTTACAATTCATGCTCGTTCATAATACACTACCAGGAGCAAGATAACAAGAAAATCTGTTGTAGACAGTACAAACAGTAGCAGCAAAGTGTGTACATTGAGGTGTGTAATTATATATATATATATATATATATATATAAAGAGAGAGAGAGATCCTGCAGTTAGTTAGGATAGGACCCACATTGTCACTTGGCGGAGTCGTAAAAAGTGGACGGCACCTCTCCCCCCTCAACAATCCCCGTTGGAACAGTCCAGTCCTCCCCCTCACCCCCAATCCCCATCGGACTCATCCATTTCCTACACCCCAGGGGGGGAACCAGCTCATAGAATGAGAATGACTTTCTGAGAGGAAGGAAAGTTCAGGCATTACTCTGGAGGCTGGAATGAACATATAAATTTGGGTTTCCCACGATTCCATATTCACCTTTATCTGCAAGTTAAAGCAGACTGATGATTTATGATAATTATTATTATTATTAGTAACAAACGTTCTGGACGTGAAACTGCTGGGGCTAAACTCCAGCCACATTGGGTTTTGAATGCAAGTCAACACTCCCCTCTCCCTGTCACCACCTCCCGGCTCCACTGGAGATTTCTCCCATTGGGCACAACAAATCACATGACCTTGTGGGGAAAGTGACCTCATCACTGTCACCGAATGAACCGTTTCCTGGCAACCCTCCACTCTCATTCCCACACACATTGTCTTGTCCCTCCGGACTTCACACAATACAATATTACCAAAAAAAAAAAAAAACGTTTTAGCATGGTCTTCTTGGGGTGAATCTGTGCTTTCAAGTAAAATCTTTACTTTTTTTTTGCACAAACATATGCAGGGACGTTTGTCTTTTTCTGTCTGATATATATATTCTTTAAAATGCAACTGCGATGAAAGTGCCACAACAGGATCATAGCTGTTATTATTTTTCAAAACTATGGAATCAAAGTGATTGCCCTTAATGCCAAACAGCCTCTTTTTAATAGGCTATAACCTCTTATACACTGCAATATCAACAATGGCCTTTGCATGCAAGACACTACCAATCACCTCTGCTCCAGTCCCGACACTGTCTTCCAAAGCGTCAGTCAGACACAACCCATCTCTATTTTACAAATGCATATTTAATATTTATACTGGTGGAATGGCTGTGGAATGGCTGTGTAATACAGTAGCTGATGGTCAAACAGTCAAATAAAACTGAATTATGGATAATAATAAGTGTACATGATTGCAAGCACTTAATGTGGCAATGCTGCTTAAAGGAAATTGCCAAGACAAACACCTTATTTTGCATGATCCAATATGATTATGGAGAATTAAAAAATAAATAATAGTCTGATTGTTATATTTCACAAGAGGAAGAGGAGAGAGAATGTCACTCTGGTGAAGGCCACTACAAGCTTGGATCCACAGAAAGACGCCCTTAAGAATGTACCGGAACCAAATACACTAAAGCAAATAAAAGAGAGTGCTTAGTGTAGTACAATAATAAAAAAAGGACAATCACGTGACTCTTCCGAAGGTTCTTCTAAGAGTAAAATTCCTAGTTAAAAAGGAACCCTAAAAAAGGTGCATTTTGGGAGACATTACGAGAAGACCATGAAACAGAACACAAAGCTAAACGGGTTCCTCGGCCGAGCCGACAGAGCCATGACGCTACCCGCTGCGGGGAGGCCAACAGGAAACCCGGATCAGCCGCCATCTCCCACAGAACCACCACCACAGGGCTTCCCGGTGTCTTTAGGGAGATTATATCTTCTGTACGGTCACTTACAGGAAAGGAAGATCATATTTATAGTGCGTCTCGTGCCATAACGGCTCTGATTCCAAGTCCTTTCACTTCTTAAAGCACAACTGAACTTTGGTAGAACTTTGGGTTGTGACCTGGCCATGATGAGTTCAAATGGTGGTGAAATATGTTTGTTAGTTGCTCTGTGCTCCCCTGGGGTGATAATCCAGAATAGGGTATTTGTCGCTCTCCATTCAGTTCTATAGGGCAGCTAAAACGGTCTCAAAATGACACTTTGTCCTCTTATATATATATATATTTTTTATTTCCTGGCTTTATCGTATTTCATTTGGAACGTAGATTCGGTAGGTAATTCTTGCGCCAGAAACAGCGTTAATGCGCAGATGAGTCAGATACCACTCATTGGTCCAAATTTCCACGGAAGCAAGCATTTCTGGTAGTATACAGATCCTTTCCAAAAAATTTGAATATCATGGAAAAGTTTTTTTTTTTTTTCATAATTCCATTCTAAAAGTGAAACTTTCATAGATTATAGATTCATTACACACAAAGTGAAATATTTCTCACCTTTATTTGTTTCATTTTTCATAATTTTGGCTTACAGCTCCAGAAAACCCCCAAAACAGTATTTCAAGAAATTAGAATAGTGTGTCGAAAATCAGCATTTACTTCAGTTATTTCAGAGAATGAATGTTTGTAAACAAACCGACCTGCCAATATTTTGCTAGTCTTTTCTGGTAGCTTGCTAACAACATTGAAAAAATAATTTTAGTTACACAAAAAAAAAAAACGTAAGAGGACTGTTTGTATTGACAGAATCCGCTTCGTTTGCATTCGTATGTGTGCTAGAAGTGTCATTTTGAGACAGTTTTAGCTGCCCTATAGAAGTGAATGGAGAGCGACAAATACCCTATTCTGGATTATCACAGCAGGTGAGCACAGAGCAACTAACAAACACATTTCACCACCATTTGGACTCATGGCCAGGGAACTACACTACCCAAAGTTCAGTTGTGCTTTCGAGCCGTTTCTGCCCACATCTCCTTAGCTTATGTACAGCAATGTAATTATACAGGGTAAACGCAAAAAGGTGTTCTATGGAGTAAAAACTCCCGAGTTGAGCTAAACGTGCCTGTCACTTGCTCAGCTGGTCCACGACTTCCTCAGTAGATGACCCACTCAAACTCTGATGCCCAAGAGCCGTGCCGACTCCCTCTAAGTAAGCTCCTCCCCCAAGCCGACACCCTCTCAGTAAGCTCCTCCCCCAAGCCGACACCCTCTCAGTAAGTTCCTCCCCCAAGCCGACACCCTCTCAGTAAGCTCCTCCCCCATGCCGACACCCTCTCAGTAAGCTCCTCCCCCATGCCGACACCCTCTCAGTAAGCTCCACCCCCAAGCTGATACCCTCTCAGTACGCTCCTCCCCAAGCCAACGCCCTCTCAGTAAGCTCCTCCCCCAAGCCAACACCCTCTCAGTAAGCCCCTCCCCCAAGCCAACACCCTCTCATTAAGCTCCTCCCACAAGCCAACGCCCTCTCAGTAAACTCCACCCCATCCTCCTGCAGATCTTGAGGATTTTCATAAGAAAAATTTTGCCCAGAAAGATGGTGAATGCACACTGCAGCAATATCACTGCAGAGACTACAGGATTTAAGTTTTTTAAATAATTATTTAATTGACCCTGGTCTGTTACCTTATCTAGCCATAACCTAAGTTCTCAGAAACCAACTCATCTACACCAATCACCATCGACACCTGCAACAGCACACGAGACCAGAAATTTATCCGTCACAAACAATGAACACATTCCTTTGCTTCACACGTTACTGTTACACAAGAGATGAGGTCTCAAAGCCCATCGATTGTGTCACAATGACATCCCCATGTCACATCATTTATATGCGTGGTGTGGTATAAAACAAAAATATACTTTTAAAATCACCACCAATCACAGATAAGAAATGTGACACACTAACACAAATAGCGATCCCATTGATCAATCTACCCATAATGCTCTCTGAGACTGAGCCATGAAATTCCACACACTCCACTTGAGCCATTCTGTTCCTGCAACCATACCCCGGGTATGTACGGCACTGACCCCAATAACCATCTGCATGACCTGTATTTCACGGGTCAAAACCAAATATTTCATGCGTATTTGCAAACGATCAATTGATGTGAACTCCTGGGACAGAACTCCTCCTCCTCCTCCTATCATTCAGATGAATGGAGGTGTACTTTGAAGGGGGGAATAGTGTGATGAACTAAGGTGTATTTTGAACAGGGGAGAACGGTGTTTTTACTTATTGCTTTAATCTGCTGCTTTTATTTTGAAAAACCTGCAAGGAGTTCTACACTTCAGTCCTGCAATCAGTGCATTTTCCTTTAAAGTCTTTAAAACCACCAGTTAAGACACTCTTAAGACTTCATCCACGGGCCCCAACATTATTCTCACATAATACAAAAAATCTGAATTAAAGTAAAAATGTCACCATTTTAAACAATATAAATAAAATGGTACTATACAACTATATGCATTTTTATTTACAGAACTGAGGGAGGACTGTGGTGAAACATATCGTCATAAATAAAACAAAGTGTAACGTGACGCAATGAAAGCTTTTTAATGCGTTAAAAAGGGCAGTGAGTATACTTTTCCAATAAGCATAATGTTCTTAGATATTTGATGTATTGTTTTAGACAGCGGATGCGCAACAGTATATATATATGAAGCACGGGGAGGGGAAAAATCCATGCTTTAGAAAGAATACAACCTTTCAGGTCTATTTACAGTTTAGAGTTACAGACTCGCTGAAAATGAAGGTCTGACACTTAGAACAGTTATCTGTGGTCGGCTGCGTAAATAAAACCCATCCTTTCTGCACAGGAAGTGAAATAAAGCTCTTAATCTCTTTCAGGGAAACACAAAAAAAACCCTCACATTTTGAATAAGAAAAATAAAAGACTTAATAAAGGTTTACCTCCAGGCGTTGATTTCGACTCATACAAAGCATGAAGGAAAGCTCCTATTGTGAGAAGCGCTTGCAAGTATTTACACTTTTCAACATTAATGCAAGAATAATTTAATACAAAATTAATTTAACAGGATAAATGACTTGGCTCCTTAGTGGACTTCTCAGAACAGCGCGACACGGGGGTCCATTCCAACACACGTCTGTGTGCCGAACCTCATTTTTACCGGCCAGGCATACATGGTTTGGTCCCCACTGTACACCGGTCAATGGATTCAAGCATTCTGACAATTGAAATAACCCTACAAATGTTTGGATTAAATACATGCGCAGGTAGGCGGGTGTGTTTTATTCTCGTGAACTCTCTCCCGATAACTGTGTTTCCTTTGGAATAGTGGAAGTGGTCACATGACATAGATACACAGGCCTGTACTCATGTGGACAGCTCTCTGTGGATCACATGACAAGTATTAGCCAATCTGCAACCTTAGCCACTGACAACAGTAAACAACACACAGCCCTCTAGTCTCTTGGCATCCTTAAAATGGCTGTACTTTATTCAAACCCATTAACAAAGCCACCCTTAGAAACTGAAGGCTTCAGTCAGTTACGTCTGGAGCAGAGTCGACAATTATTTGTAATTTTGGTTCCAAAAATCGTCTTCCTGCAGCGGAAACAGTTCAAACCAGCATGCAGAGATGGCAGGTCCTTTGACCTTATTTGTCCTATCAGTGTTTACACCCCTCTGTTCAGAGAAAAGGGGAAATGCTTGGGTATTCTTCAGTACCCTGCTCACACACTGGAATTTACACACTTTCAGAATGACCCCAACACCCAAAAGATGACAGACACGTCCCGCTGCTCGTAATACAGGGTTTTACAGCTTGTTCAGCCCTTTAGAGAAACAAACAGGCAAACAAATCATTTGTACATAAATCAACACATTAGTTTGTGAAGCCCCTGAATGGAATGTGGAGAATCAATACTACCATGGTTACCGGGGGGTTCCGAAACCCCGCCCTAGGGTTCAAACCCTGACGTTTTGGTAGGAAAACAAAAGAACAAAACAAAAAAGAAGATGGAAAGAAAATGTAAATTAAAAAAGTGAAAATGCTTTAGCGTTGCGCCCGCTACATTCTCCTGTTTCCCAGCCCAGGTGCTTTCATACAAGACTGAGCAATACTTCCTAATAACAACAACATCAATTTAATTATAACAACAAATAAATAAAAATTTTTGCCCTGGTGCAAATAATAATAATAGTAACAATAATAATAATAATAATAATAGTAAAACAAAAACAGAAAATAGCCCAACCAAACCCCCCAGCGAAAAAGACAAAGTTCCAAAACAAATATTTTTTTTTTTTTTTAAAGAAAAAATATATTACCAGTGTTGCCTGTTTTTCTCTGTCCCGCGCGCCAGTCCAGCTAGGGAATGTCCATACAGCCCCCGTGATTGCACTTTGAGAATGGGACGCCTTCGCCTGGTCCCAAAATCCACGTGACTGCTTCCTCTTCTTCTCCTCTTCCTCAGTAAGGGAAGCGTGGAGCAGATCGTAAACGGCGCCACACCTCTGAATAAAGTCTCATGTTCTGGTAGTTTCTCCTTCGTTTTTTGTGTTTTTGTTGTTGTCTTTGCTTTGTTGTGTTAGCCATCTATTAATACAATAAGACGATATTTCATGTCTAGCGATGATATGTTGTCCGTCAAAAAAAAAAAGCGTTCCATATATACATTACCAAAGGACGGAAAAGCGTGTTCGCTTTGAGCCGGATTATATATAACGTCCTTTGAAAGCCAGTGCCATCAATGACAGACTGAAGAATAAGTACCTGCGATTCCTATAGTTTTTTTTTTCTCTCTCTTAAACATCGACTCATTCGGGTTCGTGCGGATCAGCTTCAATGGATCTTTAATCCCACTTTGTTGCAAACTCTGGTACCAGTAGCATTTTACTTACGCTCACAAACTGGCAAAGGGATACCACAGAGTGTAGTTCCATACTAACGAAGCACATATCCTGGCGATGTGAGTTACTCAATTCCGTTAGCGAGTGGCTAATACATAAGTTAAAACATAAAACGTTACAAACACATTTGAGACATTTGCCGTTTTTTTTTTCTAAATCCCGTATAAGAAACTGTAGTAGAGTGAAACCAGAGAAGTGCGTTTGGCAAGTTTGTAGCAACTCCGCTTAAGGAGGTGAGCGAAGCTAAACCTGTAACTGAGTTGAACACAGATGTGCTCGTTGTAGCCTGAGTGAAGAACTGAGTTTACGGCAGTTTTAATTTCTGCGAAATAAAACGTATACCTTTAAATACAATACCTCCGCAACTAACGACGCGAAAATAACCCAAATCCACTGAGATTAAGCGTAACAGCAGGGCGCAGTAATATTTCTGCCACAAGGGGGCAGTACAACGGCAATGTGAGTAAAAGTTCTCAAGATTCGCGAGCCACACGGCAACCCAATGGCCACACCCAACGCCGATGTGAAATGGAAATTCAACACATGCGTAAGGCAGCGTATAGTTTTTGTTCCCTACAAGGAAAGGTGAACGGGTTTGTTCAACAAATGGCGAAAAGACTAAAAAAGAACAGTGACCAAACGGATACAAACAGAAACTAATACAAACTAAACACCGCCCCCTTTTTTCAGTCTGTCAGCGATGTTGAAAACGTAGGAGACGTGTTTATTTCGAGCCAATACGGATTGAGTCTTGCAACAAAACAAAAAAATCCCAAGTAGGCCTACTCCCTTAAAAAATAACCAAAAAACAATGAAAACAAACAAAAAAGAGACTTTAACGGTTTTCCGTGTCTATATTATATATAAATAAAGACCGAGAAAAACGGGAGTAAACATATTTCCAGTGATGGCCTTGAGAGGCAAATGAAGCGTGAGCAACTGGCCGTCGGAGAGTCTTATTCCCGCCCACTGGCCGAGTAGGAGAACTGTGGAAAGTGAGGTCGCCTCTCGTTGTCCATGCAGTCCATACCATCTTCATCAACTGTAGGGGGGAAGGAGAGCAGCACAATAGTAGCACAACATAGTAGCTTTGAAAACAGGACGTTGGCTACTTTGGTTGTTATAGCTAGAGTGTGTATTTATTGTGTATATAGGCTACACATAGTAGGTTGCACATCTAAATTCCCATGTACACATATCTTATCAACAGAATATATTTTTTTCATGTGTGGAATGAAATATAAATGTACTAATGAATAACATTAACTGGATAATATTGCTTATATAACCCACAGCCCACTGACACCCACAGGCAATGGTTGACAGCTCAAAAAAGGCTTTAGCGTCATAACCTGGAAACCAGTACCCTTCAGCTCTCTGGTGTCTGCCAAATGTGGCTTCTGTCCTCAAAAATAAAACTAAATGAAGAACTGCAGTATGGTCTAATAACTTAATACAAGGCAAGGCAACATCGATTCTTCGGCAGGTGACCATTTGCTCAGTGTCCAGTGATTAGTTTTGCAATCTGCAAGATCATGACTCTCGAAGAACACAGTCCTCATACCAGCCTGTACTGTTTGATGCATTCTCTCATGCCTTTCAACCCCCCTGAGGCTAATTTGACCAATTTGAGACCGCATTTCCATAAATACATCAAACACTGTCAGGGGCTTTACCTAACATGCTAACTAGCTACAGCTAAAATAGCTGGACAGATAGCGGCTTGCTAACTAGCTAGTAAACTAACGCTAGTTTAGCTAGTAGATCGCTTTGGCTAGCTTCAGACTAAATCAGACAGTCAGTGTAATTCTAGTCATTGTTTACTTTTGCAGCCAATTTTTTGGCGTAACTTTACTGAACCGTATAAAGCTATATTTCCAGTAGTCCATCAGTCTATGTTGTATATCTACAAAATACTGAAAAAGAGCACATTTTACATTGGGAAAACAGTGTGGGTTATGCACTCTTAATTAAAGAAAGTGATGATTGGGTGACCTTGCTCAACACCCTAAGAACATTGGAATCTGTTTAAAACAGAAGAGATCCAGACTACAGTATATGATATATGTAAGAACAACCAGATGAAATTGTAGTTTTTGCGACAGAGAGCACATTATTAAACATCCATTAAGGGTGACATATGCTTGGGGGAAGGTGAGCCATTAGCATTAAATATGAATTCACAACAGATTTATGAGGAAATCGTGACTCACATTTTTCAGGAGGAGTTATTGTGATCGTTTGCGCCGTGAATTCTTCATCGAAATACCTGGTGTCTGTTTCTGAGGACACCTGTGGCTTGAAGGGAGGTATCAGCTGAGAGGGGAGAGGAAGAGGTGGGTGTATGTTACCATGGTAGTATAACGGTTAAAAGGAACTGGGCTTGTAACCCAAAGGTTGCAGGTTCGATTCCGAGGTAGGACACTGCCATTGAGCAAGGTGCTAATTTGCTTTAGTATATATCCAGCTGATACTGCAGTGAGCACCATAATTCATTGGACAGTGACACATTTTCTGTTATTTTGATTCTGTACTCTAGCACTTTGAGTTTGAAAGGATACAATGAGGTTGAAGTGCAGACTGTCAGCTTTAATTTGAGGGTATTTTCATCCATATCGGATGAATAGTTTAGAAATTATAGAACATTTTGTGTTCATAGTCCCCCTATACATAGTCCCCCCCAGTTTAACATAATGTAGAATAAAGTAATCAATATTTGGTCACATATCCTTTGCATGCCATGACTTCCTGATCCATCAATCAATCAGACTTTATTTGTATAGCACATTTTCATACAAGTAAAATGTAACACAAAGTGTTACACAATACAACAACCCCTCCCCCCATCCGCACATACATCTTATTTTCTGGTTCTCTTACAAGCGATACTATAACTTCTCTGCATTTGAATGGATCTCTATGGGAATTGGGGGGTGGGACCAAATTTAGCTGTAAATTATGCTGGAACAGTATGGAATACATGGTTGGCGAAATGGCTGTAAGTCATCAAGGGTCTGAGGTATCAAACAAGCCTTAAACCATCACTCTGCTGCCAAATATGCAGTAGATATGGATGGATCACTTTAAGGGTTGTTTCTCCTAAAAAAATTCCTATTGAACTCTATGGAAAAATAAGTCAGGAGAAGAAACCCTTGAAGTTATCCATACATATCTACTGCATATTTGGCAGCAGAGTGATGGTTTAAGGCTTGTTTGATACGTCAAACCCTTGATGACTTAGAGCCATTTAGCCAACCATGTGTTCCATACTGTTCCAGTGTAATTTACAGCTAAATCTAGTCCCACCCCCCAATTCCCATAGAGATCCATTCAAATGCAGAGAAGTCATAGTATCGCTTGTAAGAGTACCAAAAAATAAGATATCAAGAGTCTTTTGATATTGTTGGGTCACAGACATCAGGAAGTCATGGCATACAAAGGATATGCGACCAAATATTAAAAATGATTACTTTATTCTACATTATGTTAAACTGTCCAATATTTTTTGACGCCTGAAAATGGGGGGGACTATGTACAAAAGGTTCCGGTTCATCCGATATGGATGAAAATACCCTCAAATTAAAGCTGACAGTCTGCACTTCAACCTCATTGTCATTGTATGCTTTCAAACTCAAAGTGCTAAAAATGAGTCACTGTCCAATTAATTATGGTGCTCACTGTATGTAAAAATGTGAAAGTTGTGTTTTGTTAGTCAATAAGTGCGCTTGTTAAATGCTAGTAATGTAATGTAAGAAAGTTCCAGCAGTATTAGCAGACGCTCTTATCAACTAACACACCACAACTTTCATATTTATACATGGTATCCTCAGGGCCTGACTCTTAGTGAGAGGAGAGCCGTCCCAGTCTTACCTTCTTGTCGTAAACGTCCTGCCAGTCTAAACCAGCGAAGAAACTGTGACGCATGATCTCCTTCGCATCGTCCGGACCGCCGCCAAGTCTATTAAAAAACAAATAAAGCAAATTAATATCCACATTTCATAAATACTCTTCTGGATTTCAGCCGTCAGGACTGTATGAAATAACGGCAATCATTTTTAGTTAAGTACTTAGGGCCGGATTCAGATCTTAATTCATGCGCTTAAGTGCCTCTCCTGCACGGATTTAACCAGGATGACATACGCCGTATTCAATCCTGCGCTATGCGGGTGTGTAGGGTGTAGTAGGTGGGTAGTAGTGGTGGGTGGGGGGCAGTAGGTGGGTAGTAGGGATGGGTGGGGGGTGAGTACGGGGGCAGGAGGGTTGGATGGGGGCAGTAGGTGGGTAGTAGGGATGGGTGGGGGGTGAGTACGGGGGCAGGAGGGTTGGATGGGGGCAGTAGGTGGGTAGTAGGGGTGGGTGGGGGGGTGAGTCGGGGGGCAGGAGGGTTGGATGGGGGCAGTAGGTGGGTAGTAGGGATGGGTGGGGGGTGAGTACGGGGGCAGGAGGGTTGGATGGGGGGCAGTAGGTGGGTAGTAGGGGTGGGTGGGGGGCAGTAGGTGGGTAGTAGGGATGGGTGGGGGGTGAGTACGGGGGCAGGTGGGTTGGATGGGGGCAGTAGGTGGGCAGTAGGGGTGGGTGGGGGGTGAGTACGGGGGCAGGTGGGTTGGATGAGGGCAGTAGGTGGGTAGTAGGAATGGGTGGGGGGGTGAGTACGGGGGCAGGTGGGTTGGATGGGGGCAGTAGGTGGGCAGTAGGGGTGGGTGGGGGGGTGAGTACGGGGGCAGGTGGGTTGGATGAGGGCAGTAGGTGGGTAGTAGGGATGGGTGGGGGGGTGAGTACGGGGGCAGGTGGGTTGGATGGGGGCAGTAGGTGGGTAGTAGGGGTGGGTAGGGGGTGAGTCGGGGGGCAGGTAGGTTGGATGGGGGCAGTAGGTGGGTAATAGGGGTGGGTGGGGGGGTGAGTCGGAGGGCAGGAGGGTTGGATGGGGGCAGTAGGTGGGCAGGAGGATGGGGGTACCTCTTGTTGGGGTCCTTGATGAGCAGTCCTGACAGCAGGGACTTGGCGTCGGAGGAGAGCGTTCGGGGGAACTTGATGTCCTCCATCAGGATGAGCTCAAACAGCTTCTCGTGGTCCTGGTTGTAGAAGGGGCAGCCGACCGCACATCATCTCGTACATGACCACTCCCAGCCCCCACCAGTCCACCGCCCGGCCGTAATCATTATCCTCCAGCACCTGGAGAGGGGAGGGGGGTGTTAGCAACAAGCTAACAACGTGCTAATAAAGTATAGCCCTATGTAACCTGTAGCAAGTAAGCCACAACCCTATGCAACCTGGAGCCGTTAGCAAACGCTGCATTACTAATGTACAAATAACATGCTAACCACACGGTAATAACACGCAAGCCTGGAGCCGTCAGCAAACGCTGCATTACTAATGTACAAATAACATGCTAACCACGCGGTAATAACACACACAAATAACATGCTAACCACGCGGTAATAACACACACAAATAACATGCTAACCATGTGGTAATAACAACGCAAGCCTGTGAATACTGGACTAACATTATGCATGCACAAAAGTGTGTAACCTGAAACTCTGCTCCTCCCTCTCTACCTGAAACTCCGCCTCTGCACTGTACTGCCCCTCCCACTCTACCGGAAACTCCACCCACTCAACACAATGCCGCACACTATCAGAAACTCCTTCCAATTATGCAGCTTGTTTCAGGGGGAGTGGCCTCCGCTTTGGAAGCAACAACCACCTTTTCCCGCGAAGGTCCTAATTAACATATCTATATTCAGACATCCATCGCTGAATCCTCGCCAAAAATCAGATAATTATTCCTGTTCTCCAACACAGAGCTGTATCCGAAGTACCTCCTGATTTCTGTTTCACTCGAAGACCAAATCACAAGTTTGGGGCGGAGTCAGTCTGTCCAGGTTATTACACCAGAGAGGCTCACTTGCCCAACACACAAAGCTTCCGGCCAAGAGACGCAGAGAAAGGTAGGAGAGCAGCGACTCATCGAGCTTTGGAAAGGAGCGTGGTGTGGGAACGTTTCCAGCGTTTCAGCTTTAGTTAAAGACATAACGAGCTGACTGTAACTTTTACAGCTGGCAGTGAAGTAAGCTGGCACTCAGAAGCACACAAAAAAGCGTTTTATTTTTAGTCTTTATTTACCTCTGCGGAAACCATCTGAGAATATTTTTACTTTTTGCTAGAAATAAGGTCCAGATCAGTCAAGAATGAAATTTTACTAAATAAATTGCCATGTTCAAAAAAAAAAGAAAAAAATCTGACACCATACAAGTTTTTAAGAAATGTTAATTAAACTTTTTTTTTTAATGAGAATAAAACATCGGGTCCAATTCAGTATTATTGGATGAAAGTAAATTTTCCATAATGAATGCAAAATTAACTGTTGATACCGTGAAATTAAGACAATGTTACAAGTGCAAACTATAATATCTCAAGGAATTTATTTTTGTAATGGTTGTCAGCGGTGACAGGAAGTGAAAGGAGGAAGCAGTCATTTCCACCTGCAGGAAGGGCTGTGGGCCGAGCTTGGAAAAGACACGCCGAGAACAGGCCAGTTTCGGCATGTTTGTGTTTATGTGTGTGAGTGTGTATGTGTGTGTTTCTGGTTGTGTGCGTCTGTATATGCAAGTGTATGTCGGCTATGTAGGGGTGTGAATTTATATATACATTGAGCACAATAATTCATTGGACAGTGACACATTTTTTGTTATTTTGGTTCTGTACTCTAGCACTTTGAGTTTGAAAGGATACAATGACAATGGGGTTGAAGTGCAGACTGTCAGCTTTAATTTGAGGGTATTTTCATCCATATCGGATGAACCGATTATAAATTAGGGAACCTTTTGTACAGTCCCCCCCCCCCATTTTCAGGCATCAAAAAATATTGGACAGTTTAACATAATGTAGAATAAAGTAATAATTTTTAATATTTGGTCGTATATCCTCTGCATGCCATGACTTCCTGATGTCTGTGACCCAACAACATCAAAAGACTCTTGATACCTTATTTTCTGGTACTCTTACAAGCGATACTATAACTTCTCTGCATTTGAATGGATCTCTATGGGAATTGGGGGGTGGGACTAGATTTAGCTGTAAATTATGCTGGAACAGTATGGAATACATGATTGGTAAAATGGCTGTAAGTCATCAAGGGTCTGTGGTATCAAACAAGCCTCAAACCATCACTCTGCTTACAGATATGCAGTAGATATGGATGGATCACTTTAAGGGTTGTTTACGGGCTGATTTTCTTGACTTTTGTCGCACCTTTTCAAAGTGAAAGCTCTCCGATTGATGTTTACTGAGAATTAGATGTGGTCCGGCTCGAGCTGATAATGCTACACGGTTTTCACTGTCAAGTGTTTACATCTTACATGATTTAGCATCGTTACAGACGGCTGTTGGAGGATGTTAGTTCATGGTTGTAAAGTTAACATTTAACTTTATTTTATGAAATGTCCTCACATAGAGACGAAATGACACCATTTCGCTTCCATTCTTCGCAAAGCCTTTGGAGGAACGTCAGTTAGATTTTCGCCACGCACGCAAGCAGATGCCAACGTTATTACATTGAGAGTTGATCAGGGAATATTTTCCCCATGTCTATATCACCTCACTCAATTGTCAAAGCCGACACCAGATCAGCACTTTTAAACACAAGCCTACGACAATCAGAGGGTCGTCAGTCATGAGAATAGGACACTGTAAAAGAAAATGAAATAATAATTGATTGGACTTTTTTGATTGGAATTTTCTCAAGCCGAGATGTCATTGATATTTGAATTAGGCTAATGTATTACATGTCCAGTCATCTTAAAGCTAAACCTGAGACAATTTGAAATATTCAGTATAACTGAAATAAATACACTGCCTGGCCAAAAAAAAAAAATTGCCGTTACACCCGTCATGCATAGTGCCCCCACTGTACAAGCCTCTAGAGGCAGTGTTATGATCTGGGGTCAATTGGTCAGGTCTAGGCTCAGCAACGTTAAGCAGGAATAAAATGAAGTCAGCTGAGTACCTGAATGTACTGAATGACCAGGTTATCCCAACAATGGGCATATTCCAGGACGACAATGCCAAGATTCATCGGGCTCAAATTGTGAAAGAGTGGTTCAGGGAGCATGAGGAATCATTTTCACACATGAATTGGCCACCAGAGTCCTGACCTTAACCCCATTGAAAGTCTTTGGGATGTGCTGGAGAAGACTTTACGGAGTGGTTCTACACAATACAAGATCTCGGCCAAAAATGAATGCAACTCTGGACGGAAATAAATGTTGTGACATTGCATAATGTTGTCGAAACAATGCCACAACGAATGCGCGCCGTAATCAAAGCTAAAGGCGGTCCAACGAAATATTAGAGTGTGCGACTTTTCTTTTGGCCAGGCAGTGTACAAAAGTTGATATAACTCTATTTTTAATTGTGGAATTTTTAAATCTACAGATGCTATATACTGCTACACAATTTGTTCATAATTGTTTTATAAAGTGTAAGATCATGCATATTAAAGGTTCATCTGTTTTATTCAGACCTTACAAACTCACACTTAACACTGCATTTTGTTCCCACCATAAACTAATTGGTTCATTCATGTAACCTTAATTAATGTAGGCTAATGTAGTTGGTATAAAATTTTAGTGTGCGACACACTTAAACCAAGTTTTTCTTTTAAAGCGGACCCTTAACTTCCATAACCCAGCGGACCCGTAACATCCATAACCCAGCAGAGGCTATCCCTCTTCCTCCTCCTCCTCCTCCTCCTCCTCTTCCTCTTCCTCCCTGGCTCTTTCACTCTTTTTAAAGCCCCACTACTGTGCTGTACTGTCTCTGGAACTTGGCGAAGTTAGCGGCAGACTCGTGGTTATTTTTACTCCAGTACAGGGCGCAGATCTGCAGGTCCCCCCCCCCGCCCCCTCCCCCCCCCACCCCACTCGCCCCCATCTGTCACCATCTGCCTGTGTTTAGACGCCACTTTTTTCCTGCAGTCACAAACTCCCGTGAAAAATATCCAACACACATCCTCTCCTGGCACGGCAGAGGGCTTCAGAAAAACAAAACGCCGCCTGGTCAAAGCGGCCCCTGTACTCGTCCCATCCCGCCATAAACGCTTCCAACACATAAACATTTACACCAGAAAACACCCACACCCTAACTCTGCACCAACATGCGCGCACGCACACACACACACACACACACACACACACACACACACACACACACACACACACACACACTTACACCAAAAAACACCCACATTCTAACTCTG
Source organism: Synaphobranchus kaupii (assembly GCA_029718625.1). Taxonomy (NCBI): domain Eukaryota; kingdom Metazoa; phylum Chordata; class Actinopteri; order Anguilliformes; family Synaphobranchidae; genus Synaphobranchus; species Synaphobranchus kaupii. Next base: position 114,837,724 of record CM056379.1, on the reverse strand, counting down.
CACCAACATGCACGCAAACACACACACACACACATTTACACCAGAAAACACCCACACCCTAACTCTGCACCAACATGCGCGCGCACACACACACACACACACACACACACACACACACACACACACACACACACTTACACCAAAAAACACCCACATTCTAACTCTGCATCAACATGCACACACACACACACACACACACACACACACACACCCATACTTTTCCTCTGCACCAACATGCACAATGTTGGGTAAATGAGGATTAGGTAAAATGTGCATTTTCTGAATTCAGTGGTTCCAACAGTCAATGCCCTTGTTAAAATGTTCGGCACTCTGAATACTGAACACAAGCGATATTGCGTGCTAGAACCCCCCCACTTAAAACTTATTTTTTAATGTAGGTTATGTGATTTAATTTAATAATTATTATTAAAAATGACAATCATCAATTAAATCGCCAAATTCGTTAATAGGTAAGTCGCGCAGTAACCTGGTGGATCAACCTACAAGCCAAAATAAAGTCTGAATCAGGTCTTAAGATTAAATAATTTTATTAAATGAAAAACAGTCAATTAGAATAATGACTTGAAATCATACATTTACTAATGAATGTAGGCTGACTACTTATAATTTACCAAAGGGAAGACATTAAACAGAAGTTGCCAATATTATTTACCCTCCAGCTGAACAGGAACAAAAGGAACCACCACCACAAAAACAAAAAGGAAGAACTTCTTCTCCAAACCAACTCCAAACCGAACTAGGCTTCTTTCAGCCCCCAATAAATACCTTATTCTCCACAGGAAGGGATCCCTGCCCTGATTGGGTTAAGGTGTGTGGGGGGGGGGGGGGGGGAGAGAGGGGTCATTTATGACAAAGACTGGCTTATCTTTGATGTTTGTGGGGGTGAGTGAGTGAGAGAGACAGAAGGAGAGGGAGGGGAGAGCAAGAGGTGGAGGAGCCGAGCAGTTTACTTATATCTAAATATTAGATATCCTACAGCGCACACACACACACTGTTCCTCTGCTCTGCACCAACATGCACCCACACACACACCCCTCCACACACACGCACACACACCACACGCACCCCTCCACACACACGCACACACACTGTTCCTCTGCTCTGCACCAACATGCACCCACACACGCACCCCTCCACACACACGCACACACACCACACGCACCCCTCCACACACACGCACACACACACTGTTCTTGGTCTGTGTGGTGCTGCAGGTGTTTTGTAGGGCGTGGTCAGGTCCCTACCTCAGGAGCCAGGTACTCAGGGGTGCCGCAGAATGTCTTCATAGTGGCGGCATCAGTGATCCCCTCTTTGCACAAGCCGAAGTCAGTGATTTTGATGTGACCATCTTTGTCGAGCATTAGATTCTCCAGCTGGTGGCAGAACAGGGAAGAAGATCGATCAATAAATCTGTGAAATCAAAATCACACACCACTCAACCACCTTCAATCAAACCCAATCAGCTTCAACCAAACTCAACCACACCTTCAGTCAAATCCTATCAGCTTCAACCCAAACCCCATCGGCTTCAACCTAAACCCCATCAGCTTCAACCAAAACCCCATCAGCTTCAACCAAAACCCTACCAGCTTCAACCAAAACCCCATCAGCTTCAACCTAAACCCCATCAGCTTCAACCTAAACCCCATCAGCTTCAACCTAAACCCCATCGGCTTCAACCTAAACCCCACCAGCTTCAACCAAAACCCCACCGGCTTCAACCAAAACCCCATCGGCTTCAACCAAACCCCATCGGCTTCAACCAAACCCCATCGGCTTCAACCTAAACCCCATCGGCTTCAACCTAAACCCCATCGGCTTCAACCAAACCCCATCGGCTTCAACCAAACCCCATCGGCTTCAACCAAACCCCATCGGCTTCAACCAAACCCCATCGGCTTCAACCAAACCCCATCGGCTTCAACCAAACCCCATCGGCTTCAACCAAACCCCATCGGCTTCAACCAAACCCCATCGGCTTCAACCAAACCCCATCGGCTTCAACCAAACCCCATCGGCTTCAACCAAACCCCATCGGCTTCAACCAAACCCCATCGGCTTCAACCAAACCCCATCGGCTTCAACCAAACCCCATCGGCTTCAACCAAACCCCATCGGCTTCAACCAAACCCCATCGGCTTCAACCAAACCCCATCGGCTTCAACCAAACCCCACCGGCTTCAACCCAAACCCCACCAGCTTCAACCCAAACCCCATCAGCTTCAACTAAGCTCAATCAACTTCACCCACACTGCAACCAATCAGCTTCAGCCACACTGCAACCATCCAGGGCCTGCATTCATAAAGCTGAGACTCGGAGAGCTGATGTAGGACCTGGTTTCCTCTGTTTAGCTGTTTATGAGACTCCTTATAAACTACAGGCCATGATCTCTATAAAAAACACACACTGATGATGAGGGTCAGTGGGGTTGCAAGGAGGCACACACACATGCACACACACAAACCCTCCTTAGTTACACACACACACACACACACACGTAAACCCTCCTTAGTTACACACACACACACACACACACACACACGCAAACCCTCCTTAGTTACACACACACACACGCACCCTCCTTAGTTGCACACACACACACACACACACACGTAAACCCTCCTTAGTTACACACACACACACACACACGGGCAAACCCTCCTTAGTTACACACACACACACGCACCCTCCTTAGTTACACACACACAAACCCTCCTTAGTCTCACACACACGCACACACACACACACACACAAACCCTCCTTAGTCTCACACACGCACACGCAAACGCACACACACACACACACACACAAACCCTCCTTAGTCTCACACATACGCACACGCACACGCACACACACACACACACACACACAAACCCCTTAGTTACTGTTGGAGCCACACTAACCTACAAACGCACACGGCTATTTGGTACAATTAAAAAGTGGACACACAGGCACTGATGCACACAAACACACATGCGCGCACACGCACACACACCACACACACACACACACACACACACACACACACATATAGATGTACAAAAACACACACATGCAAATAGGACACACACTACAGGGACAAGATGGTGAGATCGTTCCAAATATCTGATTACTTTTCGGGAAACTTGTTTGTTTTTGTTTTTTTTTACCTTCAGATCCCGGTACACGATCTTGGCTGAGTGCAGATAGTCGAGAGCGGAGACGATTTCAGCCCCATAAAAGCGCGTTCGATCCTCCGAGAAAACCCGCTCTCTTGACAAATGAAAAAAACAGCTGCGGGATAAACAGCAGGAGGGGGGGGGGGGGGGGGGCAGGATGGCAATAATTACCCATTTGGCAAGGGGGGGTGGGGGGTGGAAATGAACACAACGCAAACCGCCGATGCCATCGCCATATTTGCGCTGATAGATGGCGGCACTCTCTGAGGACGCACGGGGAACCTCAGCGGCAGCTGGCGAATCATCTCTCGGCTTTCCGCTGAGGCTCTGAAGCGGCCCCGTTAAACCCGCCCGTTAATCAATACACACCCCCCCCCGACACTGTCACATAAACCCCCCCCCCATTCTCTCTGGGCACTGGGGAAAGAGGGAGTCCTTTCCGCCAAAACACCCCCCCCCCCCCACGAACTGCTCCCCAACTCCCCTGTCAGATGTTGAGGCGCTCTGTCGGACAAAATACTTGGTTCCTCTTTCTCTTTCTACCCCCAACCTCTCTCAAACAAACAACTTTCACTTGAGCTTAAACAGTCCTGGAGGGGTGCGCTGTGTCTGCAGGTTTAACTCCAGTCCTGGAGGGGGGCGCTGTGTCTGCAGGTTATCTCCAGTCCTGGAAGCCTGCAACGTCGGCAAATTCTTTCCTTTCAAATCAGCTGCCGATCAATCAGCGACCTTGGAAAGGAGGTGCGTGGTGGACTCCAGCCAATGTGGTGGACTCCAGCCAATCAGTGCTTTAAATGAAGTGGTGAGAAGCAGCAGACTCGGCAGCAGCCTCGCAGGATTAGCAGACTCTGTGGCACAGCAGGATTTGAGCTGGAGAGCCCTGCTGTAGAGGATCTGCCATTAATTGGTGGGGGATTGTTTGTCCACCAGCTCACAGCCTGTGACAGGCTGTTGGATCATCGGAGAGGGGGCTGATGGGATTGGGGGCGAGAGGGGGGGTGGGGGTGATGGCCGTTGGCACAGGGTGTGCTTTCATAACTACGCTGGCAGCTGTAAATGCACGGGGTGGGTGGGGGGGGGTGGGGGGGCTGCACCACATGAGAGCGCAGATGAAGCCCAGAGAAGGGGGGGGGGGGGCGGATCATCCGTTGTCCGTTTTGTAAACACAGATATTTCTTTGGAGATCTGAGACGAGCCAATTTACCTGCGAGTCCCACACCACACATTACTCTTTGCTTTATAAGTTAAATCAAGAACACACACGCATTACTCCAGTAAGTCGATCATTTATGGTCCTCACAAAACAGTAAAATGTGGGTTGGAAAAGTAGCATATACTAATGTTTACGATGGTTTGAAAACGTACATTTTGTGACCAGTGAGGTTAAAGGTGGGAAATTGCAAAGACCTGCAGACACTGCGCCCCCTCCAGGACTGGAGTTAAAGGTGCAGACACAGCGCCCCCTCTAGGACTGGAGTTAAAGTTGCAGACACTGCGGCCATCTTCTCCTCACGCACACGGATCTTTCCAACCCTTCTTGCGTTAATGCCCACCTGTTCAGCTTGGGCGAGTCTGAACAACAAATACTGGCTGGCTCAAACCAATCAGAACACCGTAGGGGTGTGGTTAAGGAAGGACAGTTAGGTTAAAATAGAGCAGAGACTTGCAGGGGGCGTGGCTAACAGGGTTAATTCAAGAAGAGCACAGTGGGGGTATGAAACGCAGGAAGATAGCTGGGCTAAACCAATCAGAACACTGCAGCGGGTGTGGCTTACCTCTCCGCCGTTGACATACTCCATCACAAAACACAAACGGTCTTTAGTCTGGAAAGAGTACTTCAGGGACTGAAACAGGAAGTGGAAGAGCACATATCAGAATTCTGTGGTCACACACTTCCAGAAAACAAACTGCAATAGAAGATGACGAAGAGAGAGAGAGAGAGAGAGAGAGAGAGAGAGAGAGAGAGAGAGAGAGAGAGAGAGAGAGAGAGAGAGAGAGAGAGAGAGGAGAGAGAGAGAGAGAGAGAGAGAGAGAGAGAGAGAGAGAGAGAGAGAGAGAGAGAGAGAGAGAGAGAGAGAGAGAGAGAGAGAGAGAGAGAGAGAGAGAGAGAGAGAGAGAGAGAGAGAGAGTTAGGTGAATGTGGCACATTCGCTACCAAAATAGGGCACATTCGCTACCAATAGGGCACATTCGCTACCGATTAGGGCACATTCGCTACATTGACGAGGCACATTCGCTACCAATAGGGCACATTCGCTACCTTTTCAAAAATAGGGCACATTTGCTACCTAATACTTAGTACTTTTGAGCAGTGTCCAGTATGATGGTTTGGGATATTTTTTCAGCTTACGATCGAGGGTAGAGTCATGCCGTTTAACACACACCATCAGAGTCTGGCTAATGATAAAATATAGCAAGGTCACCTCTGTAAGTCAAACCCAACCAACATTTAGGACAGGGGTCAAAGGTTGCCCCATTGATATCAATGGGGGGAAAAAATACTGACATTTGTTTTAATGCAGTGATGCAGAGCCTTGGTATTCAGAATGATTCCTCCTTGTATCAGACAGATGAGGTCCACTGAAGCACACAATCATAGTTGTAAATCTGTGTCCGTGGGCACCATGCTTTGCTCATGGAATAAGAAGGCCCAAATCTTTCTCTACTTCTCAACTTTTGTTTGTTTGACATCATGTCTGTAGTATAACCATGCTCAGGAGACTTTTCATAGCATAACAAGCAGCCAGTTTATTAAAATTTATTTGAAAAAAGCCGAAATGCCCTGAGCACCTGTGCTGTTTGTCCGGTATTTTATCGATTGATGTTCAGAAAAGAAAATAGCCATTATATAAAACAATAACGAAGATGCTGAATTGAGAAGTCTGAATTTTTGTAATGGTTCACTGGTTGCAGTGTTAAGATATCTAGCTAGAATGTGGAAGTTAAAGGGGGTGGACAAAATATCGGAAACACCTACAAAAACTGAATATCTAGTAACTAATAACGAGTAGGCCCACCCTTTGCCTTCAAAACAGTCTCAATCCTTCTAGGAATGCTGTCATACAATTTCTGAACTGTGTGTAGGGGGGTATTGGCCAATTGTTCAAGAAGGACAGTCTCCAGTTCTTCGAGGGATGAAGGAGGTGAAAATCTAATTTGCACCATGGAAGGCATTTGACGTCATCCTCATGTTCTTGGAACCATTCTTTAATGTTTATAGCAGTGTGTATGGGGGTGTTATCATGTTGGAATATGGAGACATCATGAGGGAACAGTGTTTTCTTCAACTGATCCAGAACGCAGCTGCCCGGCTTGTGTTCAACCTCCCGAAATTTTCCCATGTAACCCCACTGCTGAGGTCTCTCCACTGGCTGCCAGTTGCAGCCAGGATCAGGTTCAAAGTTCTGACCCTGGCCTACACTGCAGCCAATAGGACAGGCCCCGCCTCCCTGCAGGACTTAATCCAGAACTATGTTCCGGCTCGACCACTTCGCTCTTCTACAGCAGGGCGACTGGCACTTCCCCCCCTCCGTTCGGTTTGCGTTTGCGATAGCCTACATTTCACAGGAGAGCATACTGAGACCGTAAGAATACACACTGAGCTATAAAAGCACATTTATCGTTGTTTTTCCATAACATTTCTGATTGCCCCGTTCACTTCCATTGTAGCCCAGTGAGAGCCTACAGGAAATCTGTACCGAACTCAATACTGGACCGATCAGCGAAAAAATGGACTTCATGGGTCAGGTTCATGGAAGACGGACCGCAAATAGGGTCCAAGGTCCAAAATAGCGAACTTACCCTTTAAGTTCACATTACGGTAGCCTATTTTACACTGGCGGAGGCAAAAGAGTGAGGCAAAATTACGCGGTTCTGCACCGACGTGAGATCCCGAAGGTACCCCCCGGGCTGTGTCGGATCTAGAGGGTCCCAATATTCTCCACACCTCCACATTCTCCTCTCCTACCCAGAAGTATGTACACTAGATGAAAGGAGGGGAGAAGACGAGTATAGGAAAGGAGAGAACGAGGAGCCTGAAGAAAATTGGGACAGCTAATATGCTTCGTCGTCGACTTTTGAAGTTGCCCTATCATAACCTTGACTGACACCGAGCCCACAAATAGTCCCATCGCTAAACACAGATCTTCCATATGGTCAGCCTATTTAAAGCTGCAAAATATCTTGTAACTTTCAAGTACAACTAGTTACATGCACAGTATAAACATGTCCCTGACATTGCGGTTTGTGTCAAGACACTAAATAATATGTAAGCAGCAACATTAGATCAAAGTAAACATCTCGTAGTATACACAAACATAACAATTTACTGTAATTCCAGATGTGCCCGATGTGTCTGAACATACAGAGCACTAAATATCATATAGCTACTGTAGCTATATTGCAACAGCCTACATTATATTGCCAGTTCATCTCATCTCACTAATTCAGAAACATTTCCGTGGATTAGTGAAACAAGTTTGTTGCTTCATATTATTTGAGTTATGAGTCCTTTGGAAACGATTGGTTGAATAATTTATTTCATATTCACATACTAAAATAATGGTAGCTGCCATGTTTATATAGGCTATGTTTAAAGTCATGTTCATTTAAGCAACATTCATGTACAAGCAAATAACTAAACCTGCTTCCCGTCTTAAATTGCTGAATTTGCCTCTAGGATATGAGCCACAAAAACAAACTGGCATTTTGTTATCCGTTGTAGGCAGTCTAGATTTCGGGTAGGATGCTATGTCCTATGTGTGTTAATAAGCACACACAATTTAGGCTAAATGCATTATCTTGGGGAAATTCACATAAGGCATAGCTATGCATCATCAACTGTTGCCATCTTTCAATGGGTGGATTTGTTTTGCAAGCGGAAGGCCTTTAGCTTTGCCCACTGAAAACATAAGACGAAAGTCGGCAAAGCACTTGCGATTGATGTCAAACGCCAACGAGTAGTTACAAATGAGCCGTGCTGGTTTTTGGATCTTTTGATTTGCTTATGCACGTTGATTAGGGTGCCGATTAGGGTACTCCGTTATACTCGATTCCAGCAGCAAGCTTCTCCCTTGCCCGCCAAATGATGCTGGATAGCCCAACATTAGGTGGGCTTGTTTTTGACAATGTTGGGCTATCCCGCATCACGTGGTTTTGTGGAAAACTATAGCAGAACGTGCTCATTCGGTCATGGTCGGGAGGCCTCCCCCATGCAAAACGAGTTCACCCAATCTCTGTGGGCGTGAGCATGATGATGTCACCCAGAAATGTGAAAAGCCTTCCGCAGTAGAGGAGACGAGTTAGAACAAGACGAGGAGAGGAGGAGACGAGTTAGAATCCGCTTCGCTCTTCTCCTCCAATATTGGGACAGTGGAGGACACAAAGATCAGTTTCTGGGGCACGAGACGAGGTGGTAGTGGAGGAAAGGAGATTTTTTAATCTAATGTTTCTGATTACATATTAATGGCTACATATTAATTAATATATCAACACAAAACGCAATGTCAGGTAGATTGTATACTGTACATGTAAACACAAGCAGCTTTGACTTGTGGCCCCAGTTCTTTTTTTGCTGATGCGGTTTTTTGGTGTTGGGCATACGCTGTCATAATTTTTGAAACTGTTCCGCTTGCCAACTAAAATAATTTTGCTGTTTTTGTGACCGACGCACCTGCAATTCGGGCACCAACTATTTGGCCCCTTTGGAACTCTGTTAGTATCCTCATCTTGCTTAGGAGACTTACCTAGCAAAGTGCTGCTGGTTAGACCTCTTTTAAGCAGACACATGCTGCTAATTATCAAATGAATATGAATCACCTGTGTAGATGCTTTTGTAATTGTGGTTTAGATGGTTCAAAGTTAAAGCCATTTTCCAGGGGTGTTTCCGATATTTTGTAGTTGAGTGGAAGGCGCAATGATATTAGACTAATGAATGGATGAAAATTCTATAGGCTACAGCCATGCTGTATGATAAATATCACCACAGAACTATGTTTGACTGATCTGTATCCAAACCAAGCCGGGAATACCCATTTTATAATTAAAATCATTAACTGACATCTTTTTCAAGCAGTAATCCATGACTTCCTGTTTCACTGGGGTATAAATATGAGGTGACACAGTGGCCATATTCCCTTATTCATACATCAACATGGGAAAGACAAGTGAGGAGGATGGTAAGAGAGACAAGAAAATCCCCAAGGATCACTGTTGGAAAATGGAGGAAAGTAGCATCTTGGGATCATAAAGTCTCCAAAACTACCATTAGACGTCACCTCCATGCCAACAAATTATTTAAATCTGGCTGCCTCTGCCAGGAAACTAAAACTGGGCCATTGATGGATCTTCCAGCAGGACAATGATCCAAAACATACGTCCAAATCAACACAAAAATGGTTAACTGAACACAAAATCAAGCTTTTGCCATGGCCATCTCAGTCCCCCTGACCTAAACCCCATTGAAAACCTGTGGGCTGAGCTGAAGAGGAGAGTGCACAAGAGAGGACCTAGGACTCTGGAGAGATTCTGTAAAAAGGAATGGTCTCAGATTCCTTGCTCTGTATTCTCCAACCTTATTAGATGTTACGGGAGAAGACTCAGTGCTGTTTTATTGGCAAAGGGAGGTTGTACAAAGTGTTAAATGCAGGGGTGACAATAATTGTGGCACACATGGTTTCGTTAAAAATAATTATTTCTTGATGAGGGATTTTTTTCCCCTCAGAATAAATTTACTTCAATTAAAGATTGGATTTTTTTTTTCAGTGAGATTAAGCTAATTCACCAAACGGTGAATTTCTTATAAACCTTTTTACTAATCTTTACCAGGGGTGCCAATAATTGTGGAGGGCACTGTAGATCTACTTTGCATCCGTAACTATCAAGCTATTTAGTTAGGCCTATGCATTATGGCACTGTACATTATAAAAGTAACATAGATTTGACATAGTTAATAATGCTATTTTAATAATATAGGCTGCAATCAAATAAGTTCTGTAAATCAACAGGCTATTACCGTTAATAACAAAACACATTATGGCTATGATGGTGTTTATTTTATAACGTTACCTTATTAGAATATAAAGCTGAAAAATAATGTTAACCTCTTTTCTTTTTTTCTACGAAATTGATGTTAGCTACTGTCATCTAGCATGCAATAAGGTGATGACATTGTTTCAGGATGAAGATAGCAAAGTTACAGTACACATTTTTTTTAAAATGTGTGTACTACATATACATAAGTGCAAGGAAGCAATATTAATATTATTTTAGATTGTCTACCAAAGTATGAAAGTGACCTCAGAGAGTTTTGTAATAATGTTTAATAGTCTAACTAAGTGATCAAGATAATGGCCTGATGAGTCCAAAATAAGGTATTTCTTGTTGTTTGGAGGACAATCTAATTTAGCTTACCTGTCCTTGGTACTGATAATAAGTATGATCTTGCACAACAGTTTTCAAGGCAGCTTTTAGAACAGACTCCCTGTGCTTACAAATGAAATAACTCATAATCAAAAATTAAAAAGTATTACAGGAGTATGTAATCCATTGACATTCAATAAAATTCCTCCAGAATCACTGGGCAGTGTATCATATTGCAGCCTGACGATGTCCCAGCATATTGCCAATGGAGGAAATTAGAGGAAATTGAAGAAATTGGAGGACTCTGACAAAGAGGACGATAGCACTACGGCCTCTCGGCCGCTTCAAGACCTTCCTTCCCTGAGTTGGGCTGACTGCTCCAACCCAGACATGTTGACATTTCCACTCTCACTCTCCGGTACCCCCATACTGGAAGGAGAGACATCAGATAACGACGACATGGCGGTTGCGTCCGATTATTCGGGTGAGGAGTACTGCATTCCACCAGCCCAGTTAGCACCGGCTATGGGTACGGCTAACGCCAAACCCCACGCTGTGCGTCAAGAGGTGTGTGAGCGGGCTGCCGCCCGTCTCAACATCGAATGGCCAGCCCTCCAAAACCCGGCCGACGAGGAGAGGGATGTTTATGATGGAAAGTTCCTGGCCCCCCTGAAACAGCACTGGAAGGACCCGCTTGATTTCAAGCACGGTTTCTCCGGCCTGGAGGTTAAGGACATGGCTGCCCACGCCATGGGGGAACCCCCAGCTGTCGAGCCACCTTAACCCCACGCAGGGAGGTCTCCTGGCGCAACCCAGGCCTACCCTCCCTAATAAGATGGAATGCTTCACAGCCACCATTCACCAGGCTTCCTACAGGGCCTCAGCCCTCGCGGTTAGATGTTTCCTCCCTCCTCTCAGCTTACCAAGCTGAGCTCACAGAGGAGATGGAGAAACAACTACAGAAGGGGAGCCCTTCCCTTATACTGTGGTAAGAGATTGTCACTGTTAATGACCTGGTCCTGTGCAACTCTCGCCAGTGTGTCCAGGCCTGTGGCCGCTCTATGGCTCTTTCCGTAGCCGGTGAGCGGGCGCTCTGGCTTAATCTCTCTGGTCTGCCTGACAGTGAGAAAAGGCGCATAGCCGGCGCCCCTGTTGAGCCAGTCCAGGCTCTCTTCGGCCCTGCACTGACTCTCACGCAGCAGCGGTGCGACGACAAGAAGGAGGATGAAGCCTTCAAACTCTGCCTCCCCCGCAGAGCGACGCCTCACCTGCCACCAACCATGCGGCCTCCACAGCCCCCAGCGGTGAACCGCCGTGTCCAGCCAGGACAGGGCAGGGGCAAGCCCCAGGGCAGAACCCCGGGCCAGCAGGGCAACCCCCAAATCCGTGCAACACACTGTGGCGCCTTAACCGAATGAGCCCTCCAACAGCCTATAAAAGGTGGATTTATGGTATACGGTAACTACCGCACATGCCTCAGACTGCAAGGGCTGATGGCCTCAGCCTCGCAGGTTTTACCACTGGGGTTATTGAGAACGAGGGGCTTTATGAGGTGGGTTTCATCACTACACCTCAGCCTCGTGCTCGATCTCCATCGCCGTCTCACAGTGACGCACGACTGCACGGCAGCTCTACGTCATTGGGAGAACAGACTTTTATAGGGAACCCCTCTCGGGGCCGTTCTCATGAGGAAAGTCGTAACGACAGATCTCTCTGGGTGGGGGGCCACTCAGGAGGGACGTGTAGTGAATGGGATGTGGCCAATCCAGCTGCGCTCAGCTCACATCAATTATCTGGAGCTCCTAACTATATGGATAGCTCTCAGATATTACCTACCCCGCTTAAGGCGACGGCATGTGCTAGTACGCTGCGACAATACGACTGCGGTAGCATACGTCAATCGCCAGGGGGGCATGCGCTCTCTCAGACTGCTGGTATGGGGCAGCCATCACTTTCTGTCGTTACGTGCGACCCATGTTCACGGGCATAATGTAAAATTTCTGCCGTCAAGGAGAAACCCACTGAACGGGGAATGGCATCTGCATCCCCATACCGTGGAAATGCTATGGCAGAGATTTGGCCACACAGCCGTCGATCTCTTCGCCTCGCACGAAAACGCCCATTGTCGTATGTTCTTCTCGCTACGGGACAAGTACGCGCCTCTAGGCGTAGACGCACTAGCCCACCCTTGGCCCAATGTGCTTCTATATGCATTTCCCCTCCTCGCTCTCATCTCTCCCACTCTAGCCAGAGTGAGAGAGTGTAGAGTTTGACACTGATCCTAATAGCACCCAGGTGGTCGAAATCGCCGTGGCTGGTGGAGATAATCCCTCTCCTTTATGCACAGCCGTGCGCGCTCCCGTTACGTACGGGCCTGCTGTCTCAGGTGAACGGGGAAATATGCCACCCCTGCCCAGAGCGAATAGCTCTTTGGGCTTGGCCCGTGAAAGGCACAACCTCGACACTATAGGGCTCCCCCCTCATGTGGTGGCAACCATTCAGAGCGCAAGAGTGTCTTCTACCAGATCACTTTATGACAATGAGTGGCAGGTATTTGAAAAGTGGTGTGCCTCCCGTCAGTCAGTGCCTTATCAGTGCTGTTTCTGATGTGCTGTGCTTTTTACAAAACCTGACGGATGCAGGGAAATCCTTTTCTACCATTAAGGTCTACCTGGCAGCTATCACTGCTTGTCTTATGGGTTTCAATGACAATGCAGTGGGGCAGCATCCCCTTGTGCGCAGGTTCATGAGGGGGCTCGCCGTTCTCTGCCTGTTGTTAAAAAGCTCATTCCCTCATGGGATTTACCACTGGTGCTGGAGGCTCTGTCCCAATGGCCATTCGAGCCTATAAACGGAATAGAGTTGAAATTACTGTCTCTCAAGGTGGATCTCGAACAAGAGATGATGAAAGAGAACTGTGTGTATGTTTAAAGATACAGTTCAAGTGGCTGAAATGTATAATCTCTCATTGTGGTGCATGGATGAGCCCCACGGTCTGGGTTCGAACCCGGATAATGCCAGTGCCAACTATGACCCATAATTGGCAATTGCATTGCCCAGGGTATGGGTGGGATCAGTTGGCCCGCGTTGATCAGGCAACCTCGCTGAGCAAGCCAATGGCCTGCATGCAGCTGCATAGGGCAGTCTTGCTTCGATTCTGCTCTGTGTGAGTTTGGCGATGGTGCGTAGGGAGAAACAGGTGGTTGAGTCATGTGTTTCGAAGGAAAGCCATGGGTTAGCACTGAGGTAAAGATACCTGTGTGTCCAGTGCAGTGGGGTTGTTTCACGAACGCGGTTTGGGGAGACAATTGGACGTTCCAAATTTGAGTGGGAATTGGATATAGACAGCCCCGTTGGATGCCAAATTATTAAAAAACTGAAAAAAAAGAAAAGAATAATACATTTTTTTTTTAAAATATCGCCCAATCAATATTGTTTCACCAGCGGGAGGGGGACTTCATTGATATTTACATTTTACTCACAACTTTTTACCTCAGGGAAGTTAGGCCTGACACTCTCTAGAGGAAACCATCTGCGTAACGTCAAAATATTAAGGTGTCTATTATAATTAATTATGAAACCTACACCAGCCGTCACGTTAGGCCCGAAACACAGAAACGCAAATGACAATGCCGGGCCTACGCACTGCACTGGGTCCCATATTCACATTATACTCTTTGCCTGTGCACCATATTGGCTCGCTATGTTTCATGCTATCTCATTTTCTTAATTGGCAAAAATCTTTTGGGTATTATTTTTTTAATGCCCAAGTTTAAGGGTTGATAGTGGGGACAGCCATCTCCCAATAGGAATTTATACTCCCAAAAGTTTGGATTTAGGATAGATTTACCTATTATTACTGCAATTTATATCTTGGATTATATTAAAACATAACATGATGTAATGAATTATATAGCATTGAAAGATTTTATTGGTCAATTTATCAGAGAGGGGCAGCAATTTGCATGACTTCTGTAGAATGGCCCATATAGAAAATTGCCTCAATGGTAGTGGAATTAATTTAGGATTTAACCAGCGATTTGTTTTTTATTGCAATTAAAAACCAGATTCCATAGCATACATTTAAATGTTAATGTACGCATTGATTCAATTTTAACTTGTGATCACCCTTCATGAGCAGGAAATCATGTTGGGGGGTGGGAGGAGGGATTCCCTCAGAATTATACTCTCCCGTAAACTTCTCATTAGAAAAAAAACTTTGCACTTTTGTAGCTTTATCAAAAGCTAACTGTAGCTAACTGTAAACTATTATCTGTCTGTATTATCCAGGCTATCATAGCCAACTGCGGCCAAAATACCAGCGAGGCTAGCAATGTTATAGTCGAGTTGTTTTACACATTGTAGACTGGCAGGTCAACATATGACTCTAAATAGTGGAAATTGTAGGCTACAATTGATAAGTAGTTTGAACTGACTTATTTTTTCTACATGGTATGGATCCAGCCTAGCAGCAGCACTTGAGAGCAGACCTATGGAGCAAACGCTTTCGTAATTTTGTTAATTTTAAATTGCATTAACGTTAAGCTAGTTTATGTTATTATCGAGCTCAAGTAAGTGCTTGTTACAGCAGCATTGGAACGTGGAAGTGTCACTTCCTGTTTCATTAGAGCATAAAAATGAGGTAACACACATGCAACACAAACGATTGTAAATACCACTGAGCATTGTCAGGGCAATTATTCCAAAATTCAAAAGATATGGAACAGTTCAAACTGTTAAGATCAATGGCATAATTGATTCCACCAAGTATCAGGCCATTTTGGCGGACAATCTGGTTGCCTCTGCCAGAATGCTGAGACTTGGCCGTAGGGTTACTTTCCAGCAAGACAATGACCCAAAGCATACCTCAAAATCCACACAGAAATGGTTCAGTGACAACAAAATCAATGTTCTGCGATGGTCATCTCAGTCGCTGCACCTCAATCCAATCGAAAACCTGTGGACTGAACTGAAGAGGGCAGTTGATAAGCGCAAACAAAAGAATGTGAAGGATCTTGAAAGGATGTGCGTAGAGTTCAAAACAGTTGATGGGAATTCCTGTCTTTGTCATTATTGCAATATCAACAAACACCACCACTTTTGGATAAGGAAAACCCTACATGACGGTTTGAAAGAGCTGGCTAATTAAATGTTCTAGTCAGGTAGCTAGCACGGTTCATGCAAATTCCGTCTTCACAAACTATAACGCTATTTATTTTGCTGTTATCTAATGTGCTAGCCAGCTAGTTAAGTTCACATTACGGTAGCCTATTTTACACTGGCGGAGGCAAAAGAGTGAGGCAAAATGACGCGGTTCTGCACCGACGTGAGATCCCAAAGGTACCCCCGGGCTGTGTCGGAACTAGAGGGTCCCAATATTCTTCACTCCTCTCCTCCTTTCCTCTACTCCCCCACTACCACTCGTATCCTACCCAGAAGTTTGTACACTAGATGAAAGGAGGGGAGGAGACCAGTATAGGAAAAAAGAGAACGAGGAGCCGTGAAGAAAATTGGGACAGCTAATCTGCTTCACCGTCGACTTTTGAAGTTGCCCTATCATAACTTTCACTGACACCGAGCCCACAAATAGTCCCATCGCTAAACACAGATCTTCCATATGGTCAGCCTATTTAAAGCTGCAAAATATCTTGTAAGATTCAAGTACAACTAGTTACATGCACAGTATAAACATGTCCCTGACATTGCGGTTTGTGTCAAGACACTAAATAATATGTAAGCAGCAACATTAGATCAAAGTAAACATCTCGTAGTATACACAAACATAACAATTTACTGTAATTCCAGATGTGCCCGATGTGTCTGAACATACAGAGCACTAAATCTCATATAGCTACTGTAGCTATATTGCAACAGCCTACATTATATTGCCAGTTCATCTCATCTCACTAATTCAGAAACATTTCCGTGCTATGTCCTATGTGTGTTAATAAGCACACATAATTTAGGCTAAATTCATTATCTTGGGTAAATTCACATAGGGCATAGCTATGCATCATCACTGTTGCCATCTTTCAATGGGTGGATTTGTTTTGCAAGCGGAAGGCCTTTAGCTTTGCCCACTGAAAACATAAGACGAAAGTCGGCAAAGCACTTGCGAATGATGTCAAACGCCAACGGGCTTGTTTTTGACAATGTTGGGCTATCCCACATCACGTGGTTTTGTGGAAAACTATAGCAGAACGTGCTCATTCGGTCATGGTCGGGAGGCCTCCCCCATGCAAAACGAGTTCACCCAATCTCTGTGGGCGTGAGCATGATGATGTCACCCAGAAATGTGAAAAGCCTTCCGCAGTAGAGGAGACTAGTTAGAACAAGAGGAGGAGAGGAGGAGACGAGTTAGAAGCCGCTTCGCTCTTCTCCTCCAATATTGGGACAGTGGAGGACACAAAGATCAGTTTCTGGGGCACGAGACGAGGTGGTAGTGGAGGAAAGGAGATTTTTTAATCTAATGTTTCTGATTATATATTAATGGCTACATATTAATTAATATATCAACACAAAACGCAATGTCAGGTAGATTGTATACTGTACATGTAAACACAAGCAGTTTTGCATACGAGATGTTTACTTTGATCTAATGTTGCTCATTAGGCTACATATTAATTAATGTCTCAACGTGAACAGCAATGTCTTGTTGCCTACATGCATGCATACTGTACATGCAACTAATTGTACTCGAAACATACAAGATATTTTTCAGCTTTAAATGGGCTGACCATGTGTAAGATCTGTGATTGGCACTGGGACTCATTGTGGGCTTGGGATCAGTCAAAGTAATGATAGGGAAACTTCAATCAATGGCGATTTTGATGATAGAGAAGCAGATTAGCTGTCCCAATTTTCTTTACAGCTGCTCGTTCTCTCCTGTCCTCCACTCGTCTCCTACCCTGAAGTATGCAAAACAGACAGTTGTTTCAAGTACAAGTAGTTGCATATACAGTATACAATATACGTGCCATTGCAGTTTGCATCAAGACATTAAAATTAATATGTAATCAGCATCATTAGATTGGGGGGGGGGGGCGATATAATGGTTGAAATGTTACACCAGTAGATCTCCAGGCCATGATATGGATTTGTCCATACCGTTTCTACCGGTAGAGCATTAGGCTACTTGCATAATTGAAAAATGTTCACATCTATAAATGTAAGCTACCACATAAAGCAACGAAACGCATGCTCTCACTAAATGTGCCAGGCATGTAACATGCATCTCTAATCAAAAACAACCTCCATGGCTCACTAAATGTGCCAGGCATGTAACATGCATCTCTAATCAAAAACAACCTCCATGGATTAATTGAAGCTTTCAACACAATACAATCCCCTGTATTGTCATTGTATTACTGTTCAAAACTGTGCATACAAGTGGAAAGTCAATGATAAAACATAGCCTAGGTATTACTAATTCTATTTTCTGTCCGTTGTTTCCCCAAACAGAGGCAAGCAATGAACAAGATGAAATGTGCATAAAAAAAGTTACCCACTGAAACTTCGCCATTGGACAATATTAGCAATAATGCATTTTAATCAGCATTCCTAACTGATAGCTACATTTCTACATTAGCCTACATTTTAATTTACACAAAGGTTCAACAGTGGTTCGCTAGACATTTTTCAAATTTCCAAATAGGAGTAAGGGCTCGCACAAACAAAGTGTAGCAGACGTATATGTATATGCACATGCATTATGCTGGGCTCCAGGTACCTCGGAAACTCGTAATTACGGCCTTCCGACCAGGAAAAATACACTGGAACGGCCTGTTAATTACAAGTCAGAAACTCGGGTATCATTTCACAGCTCCGGGTTGCTGAGTAGGAGGAAAGTGACGTCATTCAAAATGGACGAATCTATATTTTAACGGGAAATGCTTAAAAGGTCATTCCACCGAAAAACAACATTAACCTTATTTAACAGATCAAGGCGCAACTAAGTAAGTCTCTCTTTGTCGCTGGCCAAAACATTATGCAAACCGAAATATTGACAGCTAAAGTTAGAAATTTTGTAGAGGTATACATCAAAATTATGTTGCGCCAAGGAAAAGCCTTCCTTTGAAACGCATGTGTTAATTTACTCAGTGGAATTTCTATTATTTGCATTATTAATTCAGCTATTTGAATGCTTGAAATGGTTCTTTTTGTTTTTTTATTTAAAGATTAAAAAAATATATATATAATTCATCTTTAATACACTGCAGTTTTGCACAATAAAATGTTCTTAAAATACATGAGTTTAAAAACAACAACTATACCGTGTTATATATATTTACTGTCCAAAATGTAATTTATACTGTGATATGAATTTAAGGCTATATCGTCCACCAATAATTACACTGTCTGTCTTAACAAGTGTTTTAGTCATGTAATGACTAAAAACATATATTTTTTCTCAAAAGTGGAAAATATTAGCTTTTTGCTTGACAAATTATTTTACGTCACTGGCGAATCTTGAAATGAGTAAAACTATCGCACCCCACTGGCAGATAGTGTCTTATTTATCAAAAAAGTAACAGCAATAAGGGTATTTGTCGCTCTCCATTCCCTTTAAAAGGACAGCTAAATCGGCCTCAAAATATGAACTAGAACAAAACGGATTCTGTCAATACAAACAATAACCAGTCCTCGTACATATTTGTTTTTATTAAAATTATTTATAAAAGTACTATTTTCTTTAATGTCGTTAGAAAGCTACCAGAAAAGGCTAGAAAAATGTCGGCAAGTCAGTTTATTTACCATAGATAGCTATATAGGCTACTACCAAGAACTCGTTTATGTAGAAATTTGGACCAATGAGTGGTTTCTGATGCATCGGCGCATTACCGCTGTTTCTGGCGCAAGATTTACCTACTGGATCTACGTTCCAAATAAAATACGAAAAGCCAGGTACGGGCCATTTAATAAAAATTTTTTAAAAAAACATGCAAGGTCTGGTTATTGTTTGTATTGACAGAATCCAATTTGCTCACGTTCGTATACAGTATGTGCTAGAAGTGTAATTTTGAGACCGTTTTAGCTGCCCTATAGAAGTGAATGGAGAGCGACAAATACCCTATTCTGGATCACCCCAGGGGAGCACAGTGCAACTAACGAATATATTTTGCCACCATTTGGACTCATGTCATGGCCAGGTAACTACACAACCCAAAGTTCTACTAAAGTTCAGTTGTGCTTTAAGATTTGGTTTGGTTTTTGCAGTATAGATTAGGTCACAAAGATCTGTTACTTGGGCATGGAGGAGAGGAGGTGGTAGTGGAGGAAAGGAGGATGTATTTTTTTGTATTGGGATGCACCTCTCCCCTCCTTTCCTCCAGATATTTCCGGGTAGGAGACGAGTGGTAGTGGGGGGTACTCGAAAAATGCATCCTCCCTTCCTCCACTACCACTTCCTCTCCTCCGTGCCCCGGAAACAAATCTTTGTGTCCTAATCTAATGTTGCTCATTTCATATTCATTACATATTCATTTTGAATACTTCTGGGTAGGAGACCAGTGAAGGAGAAGAGGAGTCGAGGAAAGGAGGTGAGGAGTGAAGAATACTGGGGCACAGCCAGAGAGCATACTTTATCAAGAAGTACGCAATCATTTTAATCACATAAATATGATGCTCAGCTTCGTTTTAAAAATGAGGCGCAGCTTCGCTGACATTTTCCTTCAAAACAACAACAAAAAAAAAAAAAACAGCACGTAACATGGCCGCACAAGCGTGGGGCAGAGACCTTAGAGTCAGAGACTGGTATCTCTCCATCTCCGCCATTAATTTTTTTATGCTCCATTGAAGTACATTATATGGTGCCCCTAGTGGTCATTTATTTTTCAGTAAGTGTAGAACTGTAAAGAAAAATGGCTGGGACTGGATGGGGCTACATGGCTAAAAGTGTAATTTGTGTTTAAATAAAAAAGTAATGCTATTACACCATTTTAGTTTTGACCAGGCCTCAATCGTGAGATTCATAAATCATATCGATTACATGATGACTTATTATTTGCTCATAAACAACAAATATCTGACATAACTGCACTAGCACCCATGCTAATCACTAATTCTGAATGTATTTTATGACTGTATCAGAGCCAACTTGCTATCACTATCATAATGCCTAAGTAACATTTTGTTTTCACATGATTTTTTGATGATTAGTCAACAAAGTTATATATTTTAGAGGATACATGTTCTCTACATACTCCTCTTTTGGCTTATCTAGCGTTGACATGGTTACTATGTTGTAAAATCAAAGAAAATCTGGAAATAATGATTCAAAGAATTATCAAATGATGATTTTTTGTAAAACTAATTTAACCCCATACACATCTACACTTACAGGGATCCCTATCGCCCCCTAGTGGTTAAGAAATACAAAACCAGGAAGTACGGGAGAGTCGCACGCAGTGGTTGCACGTCTCTCGTCTGTGTGAGGCATCTTATGACACTTCCACAGTAGGCACACGGTTGGAAAATAGTATGGAGGATATGTATTAGAATACTGCAAGTCGCGTAATAAACAGTAGGCTACACAGTAAACAGTACACAGCTGCTAGTACCTACACAGGACGCAGTAGATAGGGCTCTGATTCGGACACAGCCTTTCCGAATATTTCGCCTAGGCTACTTCACTTTCTCATCCACTGTAGGCTACTATTACTCAAATAGCATATCAATAGTAGCTATAGAAGGGTGTTCATTCGGACACAGTCCCACAGAGGAAATTAAATCGCTAATCCAAATATAATTTCCGTTTTCAGTTCGGGCATCGTAGTAGGCTACTACGTAGGTAGCTAAAGAAACGCACTGTCTGAATAGCCTACAGCATTTGAATATTGGCACAAAATGTGGGTCACAAGAAGAAAATGGAATTAACATTTTAATTTGCATTATGGCAGCGTCTTACAAAGACGTTAAAGGAAAAAAAGTTGGAAAAACTCAGATAGTTGGCCATTTTTAAGTGACATTTAAAATCAGATGATAGCAAGCGAAGGCAATCGAAAGAGATCACAAAACAAACGGTATGGTCTAGCTAGTAGCCTAGGCTATAGCTACAATGTCTGTCTGTCAACAACACATTGAATAAACTGCATTAAAACATTGTATTGCCCTTGCATTTCAGGCCCAAAACACTGCTCGACGCTCAATGACCGCTGGATGTCTGTTATGAGCCTAGGCGTATACATACTATGCAATTAAATAGTCATCGACAACAGTAGGCTTACATGCATGCTGAATGGGGCGCCGACGAAGCGGTCGATGTTGCCGTAGCAGGAGCGTTTCTTAGTATAGGCTAGCATATTCTCCTTTGTGAGCGCCGATTTATTATAAATGTGGCAAAATAGGCTAATTCATCAGTTAACTTTATCCGGATGATGCAACCATATGGTGCCACTCACTCTGTTGAATTTTGCTTTTTTATTTTTTGCTTTTTTATTTCAGCTGGACATTTTACTGACTGATAAGTGATTCGTCACGTTGAGGCTAATTGGTAGAATAGACTAGGCTACTGGAACTGTTCTATTGGCTAAACTGACTCAGTAGGTGCTTAAGCCAATAGTCTAAGCGCATTTTTCAAAAACCTCAATCTACGCTCATTAAATAACCAGAGCGTTAAAATCCAAGTGCACACATCCTATCAATCAACGAGTTAAGAAATTACAAACGTTATAACTTCGTACACCCATCTATTTTCTCAACCCTAACCCTAGTCAATGTAGCAAATATGCCCTATATTTTTTATATTTTGTTAAAGTACAATTCAGTACAAATCTTAGAACTTTTAAAAACTACTTCAAGGCATAAGGGGATAAGCCATTCCAATTTCCGAAAATATTGCATTCCATAAGGTGTACATATACTGTGTACCATGCCGATAAAGACAATACGCAAACACGTTAAACAAAAGTGCTTAATTTCTATTATGGTTCGAGAAATCAAGAATGTGGGTATGAAATAGCTTAAAACGATTTATCAGTGATCTGCACTCAGGACTTCGTAATACAAAGTAAAAACCAATATAATTATATCATACTGTCGTGCTTACTTTGATGAAATGTGAATTCTTCCACATAGGGCACATTTGCTACATGGCGTTTAAAATAAAAAATCATATATTTCTGTAAATTTTCAAAGTTATGTTAGGATACTTAACACACACCTATTAGGATACATTAGCAAATGTTATGGTTAAAAGTGGGCGTCTGCAAGACACCGTTCGTTCAAAAATGAACAAAGACCACAGAAACTGGTTAGAAAAATAAAGGCGCAGAAAAGAATATAAGGTCGACTTCATTTTTTTGGCGAATATTGTGGGGAAAAAATTAACGTTGTTGGATGAAAAGAGAGACCTTAGAGGGGTTCTATAGTCACTGCTAGCCTTCGTACAGTGCAATAATATCACAATTACCCACATGTTTATGCCCATTCAATATGTAGGGCACATTTGCTACATAAACAAACAGTTTCATCCATAATTATGTAAATAAAAGTATTTGTGAGAAAATATTCGCATACAGTAAAAAGGACGTTGAAATGTGTCTTTTAAACAAAAAATCTGAATGTTACTATAAATTTTGAGAAAATTAGAACAAAAAGAGGGAAATGTAGCAAATGTGCCCTTTTAAGCATCTAGAGAGAGAGAGAGAGAGAGAAACATTTTGTTGGCAGCGGTGGGTCTGAATGCAGTTGTTGGCGGTTGTCTGTGAGCTCTAGCGGTGGGTCTGAATGCAGTTGTTAGCGGTTACCTGTGAGCTCTAGCAGTGGGTCAGAATGGGCGAGAGCGTTTAGCGTGCTGCTTGAGTGTTTCGCTAAAGCGGGACGTGTGCGTTCCGCACCTCACAGCGGCATCTGGGGTGTCACTAAAATTACACCTCCGCTATGATATCTCAAACAAACGCCGAGCCGCGGCTGTGCTGTTTATTCCTAACAGTTTATTCTCTTTGTTATAATTAGTCTCTCGTGGCGACGCGCACACACAATCAAACCATGTGGCCTCTAGTGCTTTACGTGTGTGAGTGCCTGTGTGTGTGTCTGTGTGTGAGTGCCTGTGTGTGTGTGCCTGTGTGTGAGTGCCTGTGTGTGTGTGTATTCTGATGCAGGGAGCGCACTCACAGTTAAGAAGGGATGTCTGGTGTTTTTTAATACTCTGCTTTCTGTGAGTGTGTGGGCCACTTCATCCTGAGGAGCGGAAAACACACCTCGTCAGTAAACTGGCCTATTCAACCGTCACAGTGTTCAACCGTCAGTGTTCAACCGTCATACTGTTCAACCGTCATACTGTTCAACCGTCACAGTGTTCAACCGTCATACTGTTCAACCGTCACAGTGTTCAACCGTCATACTGTTCAACCGTCACAGTGTTCAACCGTCATACTGTTCAACCGTCACAGTGTTCAACTGTCACAGTGTCCAACCGTCAGTGTTCAACCGTCATACTGTTCAACCGTCACAGTGTTCAACCGTCATACTGTTCAACCGTCACAGTGTTCAACCGTCATACTGTTCAACCGTCACAGTGTTCAACCGTCATACTGTTCAACCGTCACAGTGTTCAACTGTCATACTGTTCAACCGTCACAGTGTTCAACTGTCATACTGTTCAACCGTCACAGTGTTCAACCGTCATACTGTTCAACCGTCACAGTGTTCAACTGTCATACTGTTCAACCGTCACAGTGTTCAACTGTCATAGTGTTCAACCGTCAGTGTTCAACCATCACAGTGTTCAAAATTACAGTAAAAAGTTACAGTAAAACCAGACTATTTAGATTCCTGACCACTGTATTTTACAGCATACATGGAAAATGGGGACGGGGGGATTGAATGGCTCTTTCACAGTTTTACAGTATCGCTATTAAATAAGGTTTATCTTTCTTAAACTTGTAAATAAGAGAAAATAAAAAAATCAGTTATTAAATTATGAGGGAGATACTTGCCATTTCCTCAGGAGAAATACTGCATACACAATTGCTTAGAGAAAAAAAAAACCCATTTCAGGCATAAACTATGTGGACAGTCGCTAAAGACCAACCCTGATTGGCTAAACCTCTGCAGGAAGGTTCCATTCCAGTGAGAGTAGGGGGGGGGGCATACCTTTGCGATTATGACTTCCTTCTTCAGAATCTTCATTGCGTAATACGTCCCGCTTGCCTTTTCTCTCACCAGTATCACTTTTCCAAAAGTGCCTTTTCCCAGGAGCTTTAAATAGTCAAAGTCGTTCATCGTCTGCAACGAAAACAAGTAAAGGTTGTGCGTTCATTTACAACTGCTCACCCCCCCACGAGGACCCACATTCATTTTAATTTAAAAAACAAAATATATATATACAGTCAAGCCGGAAAGTCTGCACACCCCTTTCACCTTCTCCACGTTTTATTACGTTACAGACTTATACTACAATAGATTGAGTTCATTTTTTGCCTCAAACATCTACACACAATAGCCAATAATGACAAAGTGAAAACAGGTTTTTAGAAAATATGCAATTTTATTTTACTGACAAAAATAGGTTATTTAGGGGTTACATATCTGTACACACCCTTAGCCTAATACTTGGTTGCTGCACCTTTGGCAGCGATTACAGCTTCAAGGCTTTACAGCTTTTCTTGGGAAAGAAGCTACGAGCTTGGCACACTTGTTTCTGGACATTTTTGCCCATTCCTCTTGGCATATCCTTGCAAGCTCCGTCAGGTTGGATGGGGAGCGTCGGTACACAGCCATTTTCAGCTCTTTCCACAGATGTTCAATTGGATTCAGGTCTGGGCTCTGGCTGGGCCACTCAAGGACATGCACAGACTTTCTCCGAAGCCACTCCTTTGTTCTCTTGGCTGTGTGCTTCGGGTCGTTGTCATGTTGGAAGGTAAACCTTCGCCCCAATCTGAGGTCCAGGGCGCTCTGGAGCAGGTTTTCTTCAAGGATCTCGGTGTACTTAGCTGCA
Organism: Synaphobranchus kaupii; assembly: GCA_029718625.1. Classification (NCBI taxonomy): domain Eukaryota; kingdom Metazoa; phylum Chordata; class Actinopteri; order Anguilliformes; family Synaphobranchidae; genus Synaphobranchus; species Synaphobranchus kaupii. The sequence continues at coordinate 114,812,246 of CM056379.1, read as the reverse complement.
TTCATCTTTCCCTCTATCAGGACTAGTCGCCCCGTTCCCGCTGCTGAAAAACATCCCCACATCATGATGCTGCCACCGCCATGCTTCACTGTAGGGATGGTATTAGCCAGGTGATGAGCGGTGCCTGGTTTCCTCCAGACGTGACGCTTGGTATTCAGGCCAAAAAGTTCAATTTTGGTTTCATCAGACCAGATAATCTTGATTCTCATGGTTTGAGAGTCCTCTAGGTGCCTTTTGGCAAACTCCAAGCGGGCTGTGATGTGCCTTTTACTAAGGAGGGGCTTCCGTCTGGCCACTCTACCATAAAGGCCTGATTGGTGGAGTGCTGCCTGGATGGTTGATCTTCTGAAAGGTTCTCCCATCTCCACAAGGATACGCTGTAGCTCTGTCAGAGTGACCCTCGGGTTCCTGCTCACCTCCCTGGCCAAGGCCCGTCTTCCCTGATTGCTCAGTTTGGCCGGGTGGCCAGGTCTAGGAAGATTCTTGGTGGTTCCAAACTTCTTCCATTAACGAATGATGGTGGCCACTGTGCTCTTTGGGACCTGTAAAGCTGCAGAGATTTTTCCGTACCCTTCTCCAGATCTATGCCTTGACACAATCCTGTTTCTGAGGTCTGCAGATCATTTGTTTGACCCCATGGCTTGGAGTTTGCTCTGACATGCACTGTCAACTGTGGGACCTTATATAGGCAGGTGTTGGCAATCCCCAATCATGTCCAATCAATTGAATTTATCACAGGTGGAATTAAGTTGTAGAAACATCTCAAGCAGTATCAGTGGAAACAAAATGCACATCAGCTCACTTTTGGGTGCAGTATCAAAGGGTGTGCACACTTGTGTACATATGATATTTTACATTTAGATTTTTAATAAATTAGCACAAATGTCTAAAAACCTGTTTTCACTTTGTCATTATGGGCTATTTTATGTAGAATTTTGAGACAAAAAATGAACTCAATCTATCGTAGAATATGTCTGTAACGTAATAATACGTGGAGAAGGTGAAAGGAGTGTGCAGACTTTCCGGCTTGACTGTATATTTAGATTTTTTAATTAAGAATAAGGAACAAGGCCATACAAGCAAAGGGGTGCAGACGAACCATGATGCACCATTACATTATGTCACTTCCTGTTTACGTACTGCTGGTCACTTCCTGTTACCTGTTCTGTTAGTCTTTTAATGAGTTGCATTCCATAATGTGCTCATGATCACGCATTATGAAAAAAATATATCAATATTATTATAAATACGGGCTCAGGTGAAGGCCAGGGGGGTATTTCATGAAGCAGGATTACAGAGTTAGTGGCGTTTGTGGTGACTGGTAGAGGCAGGTAAAGCTCACCTTGCGTTTGTGGTGACTGGTAGAGGCAGGTAAAGCTCACCTTGCGTTTGTGGTGACTGGTAGAGGCAGGTAAAGCTCACCTTGCATTTGTGGTGACTGGTAGAGGCAGGTAAAGCTCACCTTGCGTTTGTGGTGACTGGTAGAGGCAGGTAAAGCTCACCTTGCGTTTGTGGTGACTGGTAGAGGCAGGTAAAGCTCACCTTGCGTTTGTGGTGACTGGTAGAGGCAGGTAAAGCTCACCTTGCGTTTGTGGTGACTGGTAGAGGCAGGTAAAGCTCACCTTGCGTTTGTGGTGACTGGTAGAGGCAGGTAAAGCTCACCTTGCGTTTGTGGTGACTGGTAGACGTGTCCATCTCCTCCTCACAGATGTTGTCGATCTGAGACGTGGGGCTGCACTGGATTCTCTCCTCTTCCTGTCTCTGCAGTTTATCAGCCACCATCTGAATCGCCTCCATCCACTCCTCCCTAAACACATTAACACACTAGAGCGTTACGCACTAACACACTCCTCCCTAAACACATTAACACACTAGAGCGTTACGCACTAACACACTCCTCCCTAAACACATTAACACACTAGAGCGTTACGCACTAACACACTCCTCCCTAAACGCATTAACACACTAGAGCGTTACGCACTAACACACTCCTCCCTAAACACATTAACACACTAGAGCGTTACGCACTAACACACTCCTCCCTAAACACATTAACACACTAGAGCGTTACGCACTAACACACTCCTCCCTAAACACATTAACACACTAGAGCGTTATGCACTAACACACTTACACACTCCTCCCTAAACACATTAACACACTAGAGCGTTACGCACTAACACACTCCTCCCTAAACACATTAACACACTAGAGCGTTACGCACTAACACACTTACACACTCCTCCCTAAACACATTAACACACTAGAGCGTTATGCACTAACACACTTACACACTCCTCCCTAAACACATTAACACACTAGAGCGTTATGCACTAACACACTTACACACTCCTCCCTAAACACATGAACACACTAGAGCGTTACGCACTAACACACTCCTCCCTAAACACATTAACACACTAGAGCGTTACGCACTAACACACTTACACACTCCTCCCTAAACACATTAACACACTAGAGCGTTACGCACTAACACACTTACACACTCCTCCCTAAACGCATTTACACACAAGAGAGTTACGCACTAACACACTCCTCCCTAAATGCATTTACACACAAGAGAGTTACGCACTAACACACTCCTCCCTAAACGCATTTACACACTAGAGCGTTATGCACTAACACACTCCTCCCTAAACGCATTTACACACTAGAGCGTTACGCACTAACACACTCCTCCCTAAACGCATTTACACACTAGAGCGTTACGCACTAACACACTCCTCCCTAAACGCATTTACACACTAGAGCGTTACGCACTAACACACTCCTCCCTAAACGCATTTACACACTAGAGCGTTATGCACTAACACACTCCTCCCTAAACGCATTTTCACATTAAAGTGTTACGCACTAACACACTCCTCCCTAAACGCATTTACACACTAGAGCGTTACGCACTAACACACTCCTCCCTAAACGCATTTACACACAAGAGAGTTACGCACTAACACACTCCTCCCTAAATGCATTTACACACTAGAGCGTTATGCACTAACACACTCCTCCCTAAACGCATTAACACACTAGAGCGTTGCGCACTAACACACTTACACACTCCTCCCTAAACGCATTAACACACTAGAGCGTTACGCACTAACACACTCCTCCCTAAACGCATTTACACATTAAAGTGTTACGCACTAACACACTCCTCCCTAAACGCATTTACACACTAGAGCGTTATGCACTAACACACTCCTCCCTAAACGCATTTACACATTAAAGTGTTACGCACTCAGACTCCTCCCTAAACGCATTAACACACTACAGCGTTTACACACTCCTCCCTAAACGCATTTACACACTAGAGCGTTACGCACTAACACATTTACTATACCTGTGCCATTGGCCTATCTCAGTCCTATTACACCTGTACTATACCTGTAGTACACACCTTCCTCAGTACTACAGACCCTGCTGTTACCTGCACCATTCACACATGCTCTTCAGCGTGCTCTTGATAACATCAATTTCCACAATAAATTTACATAACCAGCTGATATTAAAGCCCATATTCTGTGTAATGGAACTTACACACCTGTACACAATGCACAATGTTGGTTAAATGCAAATCATCACCCAAATATGTGGGTTGTGCCTCATGGGTAAACTTTCAGCCAATACTTGAGGAACAGAACGCTGTGTTCTGATCGTCACGGTTACAGCAGGAAATACAAACTGTTGTTTTTATACCCTCCAGCCCTATGAAAAACAAGTCTGCCAATCTCCTGGTCTTCATCCATCTCTCCCTCTCTCCCTTTCTCTCCCTCTTTCCCTCTCTCTACCATTCTCTCTCTCTCTCCCTCTACCTCTTTCCCTCTCTCTACCACTCTCTCGCTCTCTCTCTCTCCCTCTCTCCCTCTCTACCTCTCTTTTCCTCTCTGTTAATGTGAGACTGCCAATCCCAGGTCATTTTTATGGAGCTTCTTTGATGATTTTAAGACAGAAACTACACGTGTGTGGTTTCTACACGCTTCTAACCCCATGTGGGGGCAGCTCAAATGCACACACTTACGTCATAAAGGTTATTTCTTTGTGTGTTTGTTTCAGGTTGTGCATCAGCTTGAAAGCAGGGGTCTGGTTATAACACAGACTGAAGGAATCTTCGCCAAACGGGGCCTTCATGCTGATAATTTAGGGGAAGTACCCATGATGCAATTGTGCAGGTAGTTGTGAGGTCACAGTTAGCATCGCATTACATTACATTATAGGCATTTAGCAGACGCTCTTATCCAGAGCGACTTACACAACTTCTTATTACATTTATCCATTTATACAGCTGGATATATACTGAAGCAATTCAGGTTAAGTACCTTGCTCAAGGGTACAATGGCAGTCTCCTACCTGGGAATCAAACCTGCAACCTTTCGGTTACAAGTCCAGTTCCTTAACCATTATACTACACTGCCCGCCGCATCGCTGTGGTAACACAGGCCACACCCACCTCTCCTCGGGTGTGTCCACGTGAAAGGTCCGCTCGATGACCGTGGTCCACTGGAGACACCTGATGATGAAGGTGTTTGGCTTTGGCCTCTCAGTCTTCATCAGCTGGCATTCTGAGAGAGCGAGAGAGAGGGGGGGAGAGAGAGAGGGAGAGGGAGGAGACGGAAGCGGGGGAGAGGGAGAGAGAAAGAGAGGGGCAGATGATGGAAGGAAGAGAGGGATAAATGGAGAGGAGTAGGGGAGAGAGATAGAGGGGGACAAGAGAGAGGGAGGGAGGGAGAGGGATGAGAGAGAGAAAGAGAGAGAGGGATGTTCACACAGCCTAGATCCACATGTCCACTCCACACACCTTCTGTTGCTCATATATCGAAGGCACTGATGTTGTTTTCACAGCGATTGTACAGAGGAAGAGCCGGCTGGGTTGCCATTACCCACTGCACATAAACTATCCATCACTGCGTGCTGTTTTATACCCCGCTCGCTAACGACACACACTTACCACTAATCACACAGCGCTAAATCACAACATTCTCCCAACGCGCTTCTTTCAGGAACTTCAAGCTCTTATTGCGTTGATCTCCTTGTTTCAACTGGTTTATGAAGTAAAGCACAAAGTGATCAGTGATATTTAGCAGTGATCAAATCACAATGGTACGGAGATAAAACCTTTCTGTGTGTTTGAGCATTTCACTCAATGACCCGCCCTGGAGATTACCCATAAGTGCCCCATTCGCGTGATTGACAACCCAACAAACCAATGAAGTGCATCCCCACCCAACCCCACCCAACAAAATAAAAAAAGAAGATTGTTGAAGATGAAGTGCTGATAATAAGTTAAACGGCTCACACCTGTGCCCTTAAACACCCACCTGTGCCCTTAAACACCCTTAAACACCCACCTGTGCCCTTAAACACCCTTAAACACACACCTGTGCCCTTAAACACCCTTAAACACACACCTGTGCCCTTAAACACCCTTAAACACACACCTGTGCCCCTAAACACCCTTAAACATACACCTGTGCCCTTAAACACCCTTAAACACACACCTGTGCCCCTAAACACCCTTAAACACACACCTGTGCCCTTAAACACCCTTAAACACACACCTGTGCCCTTAAACACCCTTAAACACACACCTGTGCCCTTAAACACCCTTAAACACACACCTGTGCCCCTAAACACCCTTAAACACACACCTGTGCCCTTAAACACCCTTAAACACACACCTGTGCCCTTAAACACCCTTAAACACACACCTGTGCCCTTAAACACCCTTAAACACACACCTGTGCCCCTAAACACCCTTAAACATACACCTGTGCCCTTAAACACCCTTAAACATACACCTGTGCCCTTAAACACCCTTAAACACACACCTGTGCCCTTAAACACCCTTAAACACACACCTGTGCCCTTAAACACCCTTAAACACACACCTGTGCCCCTAAACACCCTTAAACACACACCTGTGCCCTTAAACACACACCTGTGCCCTTAAACACACACCTGTGCCCTTAAACACCCTTAAACACACACCTGTGCCCCTAAACACCCTTAAACATACACCTGTGCCCTTAAACACCCTTAAAAACACACACCTGTGCCCTTAAACACCCTTAAACACACACCTGTGCCCTTAAACACCCTTAAACACACACCAGGTCACCTGCAGCAAGCCTCCACCGTCACCTGCAACGCAACGGACCCGCAACAAGATTCGCCACGGACGAAGATGTGGTCGCCGTGGTTTAGGCGGGGCAAAGAGCAGCCCCGTGGAGAGACGGATGACGGAACCCGGAGAAGGTGCCGGAATCCCGCCTCCGCACGCGCAGGTGTGGAACAACATTCCGGCAGGTTCTCTCCCCGCCGTGCGCCGGAGTAACAGCTGCCTCCAGCCCCACCCCCACCCCCACCCGCTAAGGCTCCCGATCCGGGCACGCGGACGAGGTCACGACCCCAAACACGCGCGGTAAACAGGCGGGAAGTGAGCAGCAATGGTGGGGAGGGCGGCCGACAGAGACAGAGGCGTCAAGGACAACAGTGTCACCACAGACATCGCCGTGACAACACAAGGGCCAAACAGCAGGCGGAATTCCCGCCAACTCGTAACGAGGCCCCTCCGCCCGCCAATTCCGCCACGACCGAACGGCGGGGCGTCGCAAACGCGAGCAGGAAGGTTAATGACCACACAGCGGGGTCTCAAACCTGCCCTTCAATCTAAAAACGCTTCAAAAAATAAAAACCCGCCGCTGCATTCGCGCGTCAAGCTGCTCGTAACACAAGGTCAGGAGCAGGGTTCACATCGACGAGCGGAGAGGGGAGAGAGGGATAGGAGGAGAGGGGGAGAGAGGGATGGGAAGAGAGAGGGGAGAGAGGGATAGGAGGAGAGGGGAGAAAGGGCTGACGTTTGCTTCGCCGCAGCTGATTGCAGACGACAGGTTTGGCCGGCGGGCGGAGCCGTAAAATAAAAATGCGCGGCGATAATTAAACGGCACATAAACGGCGGCTTCCGCGGCGTGCGTAACGGCGTCTGCGCGTTTGAGGGCCGGGAAGCAGCTTGCAGGACGGGAGAGTAAAGAGGGACTCGGAGGAGCAGCCCCGCAGCACGCCACCGTTCACACAAGTAATTAAAAGTACACAGCATGCTAAATATTTATACATCAGCTCAATAATGTCATTCATGGATGTGGGCCCCGTCTTTCCAGATGGTGAATATCATAAAAGCTCCATTAAGACGCGCTGGTGCAATCTGCGAGCCGTACTGTACGACCGCACGCGCCTACGCCAGCCGACTCCCTGCAGCAGAATGCCGACGTCGCACTCTGTCTGCTGTGTTTTAACAGGTCAATCTGTTTATCAATGAAGGAAAGAGCAGAATCCCACAGAGTGAAGCTTACAGACCCTGCTCAGGTCTGATAAGGCCGCACAACCTTTATGAATGCACACGTACTTTACAAGGCGTTTTCTTATAAATTATATATACTTTATATAAACATACTATAATTATTATTATTACAAAATAATAATAGTAATTATCAATATTATTATTATTATGAGTAGATGTAGTAGTAGTAGTAGTAGTAGCAGTAAGCGGTAGTCAAAGTAATGCCCATTTAGTGCCCTAATGAGAAGCCCTCCATGGTTCAGTAGTTAGTTTAGTGCCCTAATGAGAAGCCGTCCATGGTTCAGTAGTTAGTTTAGTGCCCTAAACAGAAGCCCTGTGTGGTTCCGTAGTTAGATTAGTGCCCTAATGAGAAGCCCTGTGTGGTTCAGTAGTTAGTTTAGTGCCCTAATGAGAAGCCCTGTGTGGTTCCGTAGTTAGTTTAGTGCCCTAATGAGAAGCCCTGTGTGGTTCAGTAGTTAGTTTAGTGCCCTAATGAGAAGCCCTGTGTGGTTCAGTAGTTAGTTTAGTGCCCTAATGAGAGGCCCTGTGTGGTTCAGTAGTTAGTTTAGTGCCCTAATGAGAAGCCCTGTGTGGTTCAGTAGTTAGTTTAGTGCCCTAATGAGAAGCCCTGTGTGGTTCAGTAGTTAGTTTAGTGCCCTAATGAGAAGCTGTCCATGGTTCAGTAGTTAGTTTAGTGCCCTAAACAGAAGCCCTGTGTGGTTCAGTAGTTTAGTGCCCTAATGAGAAGCCCTGTGTGGTTCAGTAGTTAGTTTAGTGCCCTAATGAGAGGCCCTGTGTGGTTCAGTAGTTAGTTTAGTGCCCTAATGAGAAGCCCTGTGTGGTTCAGTAGTTAGTTTAGTGCCCTAATGAGAAGCCCTGTGTGGTTCAGTAGTTAGTTTAGTGCCCTAATGAGAAGCCCTGTGTGGTTCAGTAGTTAGTTTAGTGCCCTAATGAGAAGCCCTGTGTGGTTCAGTAGTTAGTTTAGTGCCCTAATGAGAAGCCCTGTGTGGTTCAGTAGTTAGTTTAGTGCCCTAATGAGAAGCCCTGTGTGGTTCAGTAGTTAGTTTAGTGCCCTAATGAGAAGCCCTGTGTGGTTCAGTAGTTAGTTTAGTGCCATAATGAGAGGCCCTGTGTGGTTCAGTAGTTAGTTTAGTGCCCTAATGAGAAGCCCTGTGTGGTTCAGTAGTTAGTTTAGTGCCCTAATGAGAGGCCCTGTGTGGTTCAGTAGTTAGTTTAGTGCCCTAATGAGAGGCCCTGTGTGGTTCAGTAGTTAGTTTAGTGCCCTAATGAGAAGCCCTGTGTGGTTCAGTAGTTAGTTTAGTGCCCTAATGAGAAGCCCTGTGTGGTTCAGTAGTTAGTTTAGTGCCCTAATGAGAGGCCCTGTGTGGTTCAGTAGTTAGTTTAGTGCCCTAATGAGAAGCCCTGTGTGGTTCAGTAGTTAGTTTAGTGCCCTAATGAGAAGCCCTGTGTGGTTCAGTAGTTAGTTTAGTGCCATAATGAGAGGCCCTGTGTGGTTCAGTAGTTAGTTTAGTGCCCTAATGAGAGGCCCTGTGTGGTTCAGTAGATAGTTTAGTGCCATAATGAGAAGCCCTGTGTGGTTCAGTAGTTAGTTTAGTGCCCTAATGAGAGGCCCTGTGTGGTTCAGTAGTTAGTTTAGTGCCCTAATGAGAAGCCCTGTGTGGTTCAGTAGTTAGTTTAGTGCCCTAATGAGAAGCCCTGTGTGGTTCAGTAGTTAGTTTAGTGCCCTAATGAGAAGCCCTGTGTGGTTCAGTAGTTAGTTTAGTGCCCTAATGAGAGGCCCTGTGTGGTTCAGTAGTTAGTTTAGTGCCCTAATGAGAGGCCCTGTGTGGTTCAGTAGTTAGTTTAGTGCCCTAATGAGAAGCCCTGTGTGGTTCAGTAGTTAGTTTAGTGCCCTAATGAGAAGCCCTGTGTGGTTCAGTAGTTAGTTTAGTGCCCTAATGAGAGGCCCTGTGTGGTTCAGTAGTTAGTTTAGTGCCCTAATGAGAAGCCCTGTGTGGTTCAGTAGTTAGTTTAGTGCCCTAATGAGAGGCCCTGTGTGGTTCAGTAGTTAGTTTAGTGCCCTAATGAGAAGCCCTGTGTGGTTCAGTAGTTAGTTTAGTGCCCTAATGAGAAGCCCTGTGTGGTTCAGTAGTTAGTTTAGTGCCCTAATGAGAGGCCCTGTGTGGTTCAGTAGTTAGTTTAGTGCCCTAATGAGAAGCCCTGTGTGGTTCAGTAGTTAGTTTAGTGCCCTAATGAGAAGCCCTGTGTGGTTCAGTAGTTAGTTTAGTGCCCTAATGAGAAGCCCTGTGTGGTTCAGTAGTTAGTTTAGTGCCCTAATGAGAAGCCCTGTGTGGTTCAGTAGTTAGTTTAGTGCCCTAATGAGAAGCCCTGTGTGGTTCAGTAGTTCATTAGGAATGTGCTGACAAATCTCTTTGAGTATGTTTTACTTTCTTGTAAAATTTAGGAATGGCACAACAGACTGTTCCCCCAACGGCCATGAAAAGAAGTGGGTTGAGCAGTGACCCCTGAGTTTATGGCTAAATGGCGCTGTGGGCAAAAGCACGGTGCGTATGATGTCATAAATCCCATAAGTCCTTTCTCTCCCTCAGAAAGTGCACGTTCCTGCTTGCCTCGGACTGTCACTCAGCAACTCAGATCCATGTTCTCTCTCACTCACACACACACACACACACACACACACACACACACACACACACACACACACACACACACACACACACACACACACGTATGCACGTACGTACACACAGATTACATTTACAAGCACTTAGGAATTTAGCAGATGCTCTAATCTGCCAGTTATTCTTTGCATACAATCAGCTGGATAGTTAATGAAGTAGTTCACGTTAAGCACCCGGAGTTCACGGGTATAACAGCTTTGCCACACCTGAGAATCGAACCCACAACCTCTTCTACAAGCCCAGTTCCCTAACCACTATGCCACACTGCCGCAGTTTAGAGGGGATTACAGGGGTACTTCAGGGCGTTCTCAGAAAAACACCCTTTAATTACTTTTTAATAATCAATTTTGTGCTTTCAGGAAAAAAAAAGTGAGTATTTCACAGTGAACCTGAGGGAAAAATGCGACGTGCCAAACATGGCGGATTAATCGAGGGCGGGTGAATCCAACTGGACTCTTCCCCTCATTTCTGTTTTCCTCATAGAAATCACAATTCTTGGTGACAAGCCTACCGTATAAACCAACCAATCATATTGCTTCTCCAAAGGTTTTTTTTTTTCCTTTTTTGCAGAATTTGTTTTGATTAAATTGGCGAAACCTCACTGTTTTCTACTTCCTGGATTCAGATGAAACAGAAATTTGATTAAGAATTAATATTACTACTCTATGATTGCACAAACTCATATTTAGTTTCACTAAGATTAAGATTTAGAAAAAGGACAATAAAAAGCATTCCCATCTAACAAATTTTAGACAAAAACGTCCGACAGAATCATAACAAGAACCTTCTAATATGTCTGATGAACCAATAAAAAGGTATTTTTCAAAGCTCACTCTGGGTTGCCAGTGTGAGTGTAAAACCTATCTGTGGAGTTAGTGGAAGGCCCTATGAATATGTGCTTTGGGTTGCCAGTGTGACAGAATAATCCCGTCTGCCTAGCAGACAGAAGACCTTTTTGAGGTCCCGCTCTGGGTTGCCAGTTGGGTACCATATGATTCCGGGGGGAGGGGGGGGGGGGGGGGGCGCGTTTGCCTGGGCCTGGCTCCCCATTTCAGAAACGCATTCGGCACCACCTGGCCTCCCAGCTCCTGCAGCAGATGTGGAGCGGCTCTCCTGCTGCCAGAGCAGGCTGGGCTGGATGTGAGGGCTGCTGTCTCTCCCCCAGGCGTTAGCCTCAAACCTGGCCCGGCCAGCTGACGAACGGGAGCGTGCTGGAGCCCAGCGCCGCGTCCAAGAACAGGCCGACAGGAAGTCCTTTCTCCCGCTTTCTCTCCTAACTAATCTGGAAATACTCATTTTGCATCTCTCAGAAATCATATCTCTGATCCAGGAAAGGGGCTCCAGGATGTTATGTCCCTCTGTCCTCATTGGGGGACACTGGTCGCCACGAGCAACATAAAGACTTGTATGTTATTTGAGAATTCAGCACGACCAAAGGAACGGCACTTTGGTGTCAGTAGTGGGATCCCGGACGAGCCCCCATACAGAATTCTGAAATAACAAATGAGAGTTTACGGGGCTCGTGGCGACCTGTGCCCGCCACCTTTTACACTCTCTAGCACCCCTACAGGCGAGTCAGTGAGCTGCACTGCTGGCTGTTGGGCGGCTTTCAAAGGCCAAAATACCCATCTAACATTCGTACATTGATCCGGGTGTGCTTCATGGCCTGTAATTCACACTGTAACATGGTAATATTCAGAACAGGACAGAGAGATAAGAGCGAGAACCCAGACTCACTGGCCACAGAGAAGTTATTGAGAGGGTAAGGGAGGTCCGCGTCCTGCGGCTTCTCCTTGTAGCCGATGAAGGAGCCATCTGTCTTCAGCAGGAAGTAACGTGGCCTCCAGTTCTTAATATATTCTCCTGTAAAGAGATAGAAAGACAGAGCACTTTATGTACAGAGGAAGAAAACACATTTTATTCTCCTGTACATATAAAGCAAATAACTGTGTACCATAATATACGATGTCAGGCAATGCACTTGACAGAGAGTGTAAAATAACCCCCAGTATGTTTGTGTGGTCTACAGCACAATCAAACTATTATTTGGTCACCATATTGCCGATGTACACTAAACTGTGCCCATAAACAGCAGACCATACCTAAAAACCTCTGATAAAAAGCTGCATTTAAAATGTCAGCCCTTATTAGCTAAACTTGCCGCTGAACACAATGGAGATTACGGGGGCTTGTTCGGTTAACTTTACACACATTGATTTTAAATGGGCCTTCCGGACCTTCTTGGCGATATTACATTTTTGCATTCCTGAGAGTAACAGTGATCTCCACTTTTCTAAGTTGCTCTGGATAAGAGGGTCTGCGATGCGGTTGTAGTGTAATATAACGTAACGAAACGTGGGTTATTCGGTATTCATCTGTCAGCCAGCCAGCCAGCCAGCCAGCCAGTCGGTGGAACCAGAGTTTTATGGGGCTGCTCTCGCTGGTCACAGCCGAAAACGTAAAATAAATGTAATCACGGCATTTTTAAAGCACCCTCCTCCTACGGCTACGGCCGACGGGTCCAGCCGGTGACAGCCCTGATCGCTTATTTTCTGGAAGAGAAAATGTACAACATGTTCGATTTGTAACAGCCACTTACAGCGTAATAACGGCAGCTTTTCTTAATTAACGTGTCAGGCAAAAACACCTGCTCATGTTAATTTGAGGAGACGGAGGTCTTCTCCGGAATGCCTGCCGAAGGCAGCATACCGGGGGGAGTGCGGCAGAGAGAGGGAGAGATGGAGGGAGAGGGAGGGAGAGAGGGAGAGATGGAGGGAGAGGGAGGGAGGGAGAGATAGATGGAGCAGTCAAATAGCCCAGAAACCACAGAAACTCAGACAAACACACACTGGCACTTCCTTAAAAACAACACCCATTATCACATCGCTCACACTGGTATGATCATAACATTTTTCTCATAATACCAGTTTTACCATAATACAGCATTACATAGGCTACTTTTTTTTTAATGTGTGTAATGCTGTATTTGATCATGACTGTAAAATTTATCCAAGACGTTGAAAACCTTTCATTAACAAGAGAAGGTACTAAAGTACAAAAAATTACAATTAAAAACTGTGGTTCGGATGCAGGACATGGCAAGCAAGATATCAGACCACCACAACTTAGAAAAAAATGATTTTAAACCTTCCAACAAAGGAGGGTGAATAATCTACAGTAATAACTGACTGAATTAGAGTTTAGTTTTCTTGTAATGCCTAGGCTATATGCAATATCGTAAATACATTCTGTATTTACACAGAAGGGAGACCACTGCACCATAACCATCATTTAAAATTGGAGAATAAAACTTAATTGCAAATAACAACGTAGTGACAAATATTTGCTTGTGAAATTAAATTTAGTGTTAGATTTTTATTGCCGTGCAGCCTATATGACACGTCGGTGTGAAAAGTTCCGTTAAATCAAACAACCGATTGTTTCATCACGCGCAAAATGCGCTATCTGATGAAGAGCCCACTGCCGTCGGCTTCCCGCCGGACCGCTCCAAGCAACGGCACGAGAATAGCAGTGTAGCGAGCGCCATTCCATCACACGCGAACGCTAACAGCGCGCTCGTATAAAGCCCGAGACGTGGCCGCGGCAGGTCACGCGGAATCAACCCCCCCCCCCCCCACCTCTCGTTCTGCCAGAAAAAAAAAGCTTGGGCGCCCTGTCACCGGCATCAGCTTGCGCAGAAACTCGCTTCTGTTCCCGTCCCCGTGCTCATTTCGAGAGACCGAGGGTTTTTTTAATTTTTTTTTATTTCAGATGAGAAAACAGGAAAAAAACAACCATTTGTCAATTAGCTGAGAGACAGGGATTTAATGTGAGAGAGTTTGGCCTGGGCTGGCCAGTCTGATCTACAGATGGCATAAAGATGGCCGCTCTGGGACCCGCGGCACCAGTGGACAGATACCCAAGTATCCAAGAGTGCTGCTAACTGGGAGACAAGCCAGGTGCCAGAACACCGAGGGAGAGCGAGAGAGCTAGAGAGAGAGAGAGGGGGGGGGGGGGGGGGATAGAGAGAGAGTGAGGAGAGTGAGAGAGAAAGAGAGGGGTGGGGGGGTAGAGAGAGAGAGTGGGGAGAGCGAGGGAGAAAACGAGAATGGGAGAGAGCAAGGGGGAAAGAGAGTGAGGGGGAGAGAGAGAGGGGGAGAGAGAGAGGGGGAGAGAGAGTGAGGGGGGGAGAGAGAGAGAGAGAGGGGGGAGAGAGATGTATGATTTAACTGATATTGTATTTTATTGTATTTTTGTCTTCCGTTTTACAGTACGTCCTTAGTTTTATTTTTTCATGTGTTTTGGCAAACATAAGTGCGTACTTGTCATGCCAACAAAGAGACAGAGAAACAAAGACAAAGAGAAAACAAGAGATTGAGAGAAAAAAAAAAACTTTGGGCCTGCATCCCCGGCTGCCAGATCACTCCCCTGCATGTGTGAGATTTACCGCTGTGATTTACCGCTGTGATTTACCGCTGTGATTTGTGTCCTTCAGCTGGTATCACAGCGATCGCACGTTCAGCACAAGCCTGCCTTTCTCTTCCTCTGCATTTGTCTGTAAGTTTGACGTACGAATAACGGCCAGTATTATTTTAACTCCACAGCTTGGCAAGATGACCGTGGTGATCACTGAGCTCGCAGGCTGTTTGTGAAGAAGAAGAAAAAACTAACATTTATTTATACATCAGAGTTACAGACAAGCAGTGATTTTATCCATGTCTTAGTAAAAAAAAGTCAAGGTGGTTCCTTATGATCAATTTTTCCTACAAATCAAATCTGATGGCAGACAGCTATAGGGAAGTACCAATGGTATCAGTGCAGAGCTGGTTTTGGCAATGCAAAATGTGTTTTCATTGAAACTGTCACAGCAATAACAGACCCTAAAATATGTGCATTATCTGGTTTGACAATAGAGCGCTACTAAGGTTCAGACAAACTACTGCTGATCAAGGTGAGAAGAGCTGAGTTATACCAGCGTACACGCTCTCCCAACTCACTCACTCACTCACTCACTCACTCACTCACTCACTCACTCACTCACTCACTCACTCACTCACTCACTCACTCACTCACACACACACACACACACACACACACACACACACACACACACACACACACTCACTCACTCACTCACTCACTCACTCACTCACTCACTCACTCACTCACTCACTCACTCACACGCTCTCCCATCTCACACACTCACACTCACACACTCTCACTCACTCACTCACTCACTCACTCACTCACTCACTCACTCACTCACTCACTCACTCACTCACTCACTCACTCACTCACTCACTCACTCACTCACTCACTCACTCACACACACGCTCTCCCATCTCACTCACTCACACTCACTCACTCACTCACTCACTCACTCACTCACTCACTCACTCACTCACTCACTCACTCACACACACACACACACACACACACACACACACACACACACACACACACACACACACACACACACACACACACCATGCGACAGTGTACGTTAAGGTTCTCAGACATCTTATCTGGGAGCCATCCACTTACAGAGTGTTTGAATCATTCACTGGTAGGAGAGCAGACCCCCAGCATGCGGGGCAGAGGGGTGTGGGACCCCAGGGGTACGGGGCATAGGGGTGAAAACCCCCAAAGGTGGAGGTGAGGAGGTGTACAGCTGGAGCCTCTCTCAGTAGAGTTTCACCCCACAGTTAGTGAGAAGTGAAGGGGGGGCTATGGGAGAATATCAGCTGTTCCTGGGGTTTCTGCTGGTTACTGAGAGAGCACACTCTACGGGTACGTCCCACTCCCAATACTCAAAAAATGCATCCTCCTTTCCTCCACTACCACCTCCTCTCCTCCCTGCCCCAGAAACCGATCTTTGTGTCCTAATTTAATGTTGCTGATTACACATCAAGTACATATTAATGGTTCCATATAAATGAATGTCTCAACACAAAGTGCAGTGTCAGGTACATTGTATGCTGTACATACAACTACTTGTACTGGAAACGTTCAGGCATTTTCGCCTACTTCCAGGTAGGAGACGAGTGGAGGAAAGGAGGTGAGGAGTGAAGAATATTGAGATGCAGCCTAAATCTCTCTAGCTCTATATCCCTGCAGCTCTCCAGCTTACGATCAGCAGCTCTATATCACTGTAGCTCTATATCTCTGTAGCTCTATATCCCTGTCGCTCTATATCTCTGTAGCTTTATTTCTAATAATAATAAAATAATGCCTTGCATTATATAGCACCTTTCTCACCAACCGGTGACTCAAAGCGCTTTACAATGATGAGGGGGAAACTCGCCTCTACCACCACCAATGTGCAGCACCCACCTGGGTGATGCAACGGCAGCCATTTTGCACCAGAATGCTCACCACACATCAGCTGAGGTGGAGAGGGAGAGAATAATTTATAGCCAATTAAACTGGGGGATGATTAGGTGGCATATTGAAAGAGCCTGTGTTGGGAATTTAGTACTCTACTCTTTGCAATAAGTGTCATGGGATCTTTAATGACCACAGTGAGTCAGGACCTCGGTTTAACGTCTCATCCGCATCTCCTACAGCACAGTATCTCCATCACTGCACTTGGGCATTGGGATTTATTTGACCAGAGGAAAGATTGCCCCCCTACTGGTCCACCAACAGCACTTCCAGCAGCAACTTAGTTTTCCCAGGAGGTCTCCCATCCAAGTACTAACCAAGCCCACACCTGCTTAGCTTCAGCCATTCAGCAGGAGCAGAGTGCATGATGGTATAGCTGCTGGCTAGATGATGATGATAATAATAATAATAATAATAATAATAATAATAATAATAATAATAATAATAATAATAATAATAATAATAATAATAATAATAATAATAATTTAAAAAAATAGCACAAGCAGGGGGTATTGTTTTCGCTCCTGTCTGTGTGTGTGTGTGTGTGTGTGTGTGTGAGTGTGTGTGTGTGTGTGTCTGTCTGTGTTTGTGTCCCTATCATCCATAACTCAAACAATTCTACTCCGATTGTGATGAAACTTTGTGGAAATGTTGACAGTTGGGCAATGACCAGAATCTTGATTTTTCCCCCCCCCCCAATCTGTCAATGGCTGCTTTCACAGTGCAAGATCAATTTTTAGCCCCATGCATATTACGTTCAGGTCAAGATTAGCACACGCGCGGGTGAAATTCTAGTTGGTATTATAATGGCTGTTAATAATATCATTATTATTTTTATGTCTTTATAATTTTCAGCATCTTGTATTCATTATTGGGCCCCTGTTTATTTTTGCTTCATAGTGAGCACTAGTACAGTATGTAAGTGTGTACTGTACGGGTCCGCACTAGTACAGTATGTAAGTGTGTACTGTATGTGTCCGCACTAGTACAGTATGTAAGTGTGTACTGTACGTGTCCGCACTAGTACAGTATGTAAGTGTGTACTGTATGTATTCGCACTAGTACAGTATGAAAGTGTGTACTGTATGTATCCGCACTAGTACAGTATGAAAGTGTGTACTGTATGTATCCGCACTAGTACAGTATGAAAGTGTGTACTGTATGTATCCGCACTAGTACAGTATGTAAGTGTGTACTGTACGTGTCCGCGATTTGATCAGCTTGGCTTCCCCGAGAGGAACGGTGACCTACAGTGACTAACCTAAAGCTGCTGCTGCGGCTGCTCTCTCTCAGATCACCTCAGAGTTTTTTATAGGCCCTGGTGGGTGGCATTTTGGCCTGTTTTCCTGTTTTAAAAGCACATTTACTGTGTGAACTCACCCCCCACCCCCCCATGGAGGTGCCAAGCAATTGGGGATGGGGGGGGGGGGGTGCAGGTAATCGCTGCCATTTTGAGCGGGCTGTTTTTATCAGAATTTATTAAAGCAAACCTGTCGTCTGAGCGGTGGCTTGCTTTGCATTTAGCTGTTTTTCACCTGTTCAGCACCCCGAACCTCACTGCCAAAACACAACTGATTGGTTGAAATGTCATTCATTCATTTGCAAATGCAACCTATTAAAAAATACTCTAAAATGGTTGTGTAGTTTATTACAGCGTGCTGGAAATGTTAAATGAAATAAAACTCATTCAAGCACAATTTTCAATAAGCCCTTAAAACATCTCAGAGGAAAAATGTAACACTATTCCTCTCTCCTCCCTGCTCTCTCTCTCGCTCTCTCTCTCTCGCTCTCCTCTCGTTCTCTCTCTCTCTCTCGCTCTCTCTCTCTCGCTCTCTCTCTCTCGCTCTCTCGCTGTTCCCCTGCTGCTCACTAGATGGCGATGTTTCCCTGGTACAGGCTCTCGTGCTGCTGCAGCACGTTGCCCCGGAAACGACCCCCCCCAGCTCCAGCGGCATGACCTGAGGGGGGGCTAGCATTACTGAGAGCCCCTCACAGAGGAGCACAAACCCCCACCGTAATTCTACTCTGAAACAGAAAGACCTCCACCAGGAATATAATCCCACACCACCACCCACGCCCACCAGGTGACACGCCCACCAGGTGACACGCACGGCAGTGGGTGGGGCCCAGGTGGCCCCCCTCTCAGACTCTGTTACCACGACGCCAGCTGGTGCCGCCTAAGCATGTGACAAGAGCACCT